>PVIR01011907.1:0-46017 GCA_004026965.1 Petromus typicus | reverse complement strand
CTTTCATTTTCTTTCTTAATTTCCTGGGCTTCTGCTTGTAGGTGTTTAAAAGGTTCCAGTGCTTTTGCTGTCTTGGATTCTATCAACTCCATGATTTCCTCTTTAGCTTTATTAATCATCATGTTGACAGTGTCCAATATCTCTGCTTTCATCTCAGAGATCAGTTCTGATTTCCATTTTACTAGATCTGCTTTGGTTACCATTTCCGAGGGCCCTGGAGACTGGGCTTCACACTTGTCTATTTCCCTTCCCCCTGTGTTACTTAGAGGTGAGGATCTTTGTGTCTGAGACTTTGAGTGTTTCTTCATCTCTTTCCTGCCCTGTTTTCTGGCGCTGTTTATTGCAAGTCCCTTTCCTCCTAATAGTTAGGAACCTTAAAATAGCAGTGTTTCCAGGGTTGTTCTTTGCAGTCCATATTGGGACCTAAAGAAAAACCCCTAGTTGTGGCACACCATATGAGGCACTCAATCAGTACAGTCAGAACACCTTCTTCTGTCTGCTTTAGAGGCAGGAAAACTGTGACTCCTGAACTGCTACAATGGCACTGCCTGAGGTTGCAATGGGCCCATCTGCTCAGCAATACAGAGTCTCTGGGCTCACTTGTGCTGTCGGCCTGGAGGCCAGTAGGCTGTAGGCCCTGTGTAGCTGCAATGGTAGGGGCTGTTGTTCCAACAGGCCTGCCTACTCACCAATACAAGCTGACTGCATGTCCTTCTGCAGTTACTGTGGAGAAAGTCAGACTCTGACCTGCTAACCTCAGTCCCTGGCCGCTCTTCCAGCATAGGCCTGGAAGCCAGCAAGCTCCAACCCAGGTGCAGATTCAGTGACGCAGCCTCAGTGCCGCAGTCGCCGTTTCCCGAGCCACCCGCTGCTAAACTCAGTCCCTGGGCACTCTTCTGGCATTGGCCTGGAGGCCAGTAAGCTCCAACCCCGGCGCAGATTCGGTGGCACAGTCGCTGTTTCCTCAGCTGCCTGCTGCTAAACTCAGTCCCTGGGCGCTCTTCCGGCATAGGCCTGGAGACCAGTAACCTCCCCCCAATTTTTTGACACAAGGTCTCATTACATAGTCAGACTGGCCTTGAATTCACTATGTGGCCCAGGCTGGCCTTAAACTTGTGACAATCCCCCTGCCTCAGCCCCAATTTCTAAAATTATAAGCATATGTCATCATGCCAAGCAATAGTCACATTTTGATTAAGCCCAGTACAAACTCTTCTGGTGGGATTTTATATTATTTCAAACTTTAGGATATCTGTATTATTTTACCCTGTTCAAGTGATATTGATGTCATTGTATTCTTTGTAAGATGAATTTGCCTTTATTTACCCAAAATTTTGTTTACACTATGATAAAAATTCATGTCATAATAACAAGTCAAAAAATGCACTTTGAAACAAATGAAGGAACAGAAGTCTAACAGAACTTAGACAAATGGGCAAGTATTGGCTTAGATAAGGTCCTATAAATCAGATAAAAGAGTTTAAACTTTACTTCTATTCAGTGGAAAACCAGTGGAAGATTATAGGTACAAGAATATCAGAATCTGATGTAAGTTTCAGAGAGGCTCTCTGGCTGGCGTGTGGAGGGAGGACTGCCACGGAGAGCAAGAGTGGTCCAACAGCACATGTGCAGTAAGTCAGTGGTGACCAGGAATGATGAGAACACAGTGGAAACAGAGAGAGAACCATTTTTGTTATTGATTCATGGATTGGATTTGAGTAAACTGGCTAGAGAGAACAAAGAGTCAAAGGCATCTCCTGGGCTTGAGGGTAGAGCTAAGCAAGACAGCATTCTCTGAAATGGAAAGTAAGGAAGAAGAAAGATGCTCAGCCCTCTGTGAGGATTGATGTGTGTCGGGGGATTTGCATGTCCCTTAGATTCTCTCCCTACTCCTCTACCCACACACATTTTAGAGTTTTTCAATTGCACACAGAGTCTAATATGACCCCTGTAGCCCTGACTTCCTGGTACTTGTGTTGTGTAGATACCTCTCTTTTGCATAAGATAGTACCCGAGATTTGCTTCTCCTAAATGGAACTAACAGACATGCCAGGAAGTATATGAATGAGTATGAATGAATATGTATGAATAAATTATCTACATTATAATCCCTTTATTTCTCTTTGGTTGTTTTCAAGCAAGGTCTTGATATGTAGTCCAAGCTGGGCTTGAACTTGCTATTTGTAGCTCAGGGTGGTCTTGAACTCATGGAGATTCTCCTGTCAAAGGCTTCCAAATGCTAGGATTACAGGTGTGCTCCACCACACACAGACCATCAAAACTCTCTTTGCTAGGAGACTCTCTTCCTTGTTCACTTTTAAAAAGTAAGTTACCATGTTGTAAACTGAACTATGAAGACCAGGCAACAAGCCATTGAGGGTGGCCCTTGATTAATATCCAGCAAAACATTGAGGCTCTTGGTGCAGTAGTCTTCAAGGAACTGAAAACTGACAATAGACATGAGAGTTTGGAAGCAGATCCCTCCCCAGATGAGCCTCAGACAAGGCAGCGGCCCCTGCTGACATCTTTAGAGCACACTCTCTGTGCCCTGAAGAAGCTGAGCTGTACCTGGACTCCTGGTTCCCAAGCAGGATAAGATGGCAGTTGTGTTCCTCTAAGCTATACACACCAATTTTCTGAAAACATCTTTAAAAAATAACAGGAAATTATAATAATATTCATACTTACCACATACATAATTCCTTATTTGCTTTGAACAAGTTGCTCTTTGTTAATTTATGTAGTTGTAATAAAGTGAAAGGCTAGGCATTCTCTCCAATAATAAATGTGTGAAAGTGTTGCAGTCATCTGTCAATATAACAGTTGCTCAAGTGAGTTAGAAGGAAATTTGGTGGATAGGGGAGCAACTTGTCCAAATTCCTACAGCTAGACTGGTACAAAATCCAGGAGCAGAACTTATCATGCTGAAATAATATTTTAATATTCATATTAATATTCATAATATTCATGAGAAGGGTCTTGATAATATTACATTTTAAGAGGGCATAATATCAAAACCTCTCAAGAACTTCTAAAAGTTTAAAGTCTCCTTCCATACATAAACTTTAGCATTATAAGGCTCATCAAAGCTGGGTCAAATAATTTTACCTATATTTGACTCCAACATTTGTTCTAGTGATAAAAGAGAAAATCTTTTTTAGGCCATACATTTCATTCATATTCTCATTAAATCATACATAGTTATACCATAGGTACTGAAGAGCAGGAACACATCATTTCTAGGCTCATAAAGCTACTAGTTAGAAGTTGTGGGGATAGATTTTTCTTGGTTTAACAAAAGGCTTCTTAAAAATGTTTCATTTAGTTTTGATAAGAAAACATTCAGGTAATGCATGCACAATGCCTGGCAAAGAGTAAATGTATCTGTTCCTCTAATCGCTAAACAGAAAGGAAAGAGAGGTGCACAGAGACAGTGTGCACTAGATTTTAAGCAAGCGACGAGCCGAACTGCACCACTTTGTAATTCCCCTTAATTTTATTTTCATCTATTTGTCATCCTATGTGACAAACTCCAGTAAACAGGAAAACAAGTGGTCATCAGTGCAGAGTAAAACTGGAAATGATTCATCAAAGTGAACAACTGCCCAGCCAGGTGTGAAAAGTAGCAGTTGCACTACTAACAGATACCTCTGAACTTCTGCTAGAATCCTGAGAAATGCTAATAGATAAGGTGCAGTATGTGAGCAGGTAAAACCTGATGTCTCTTCAGTTTTTTGGTAGACATTTGGTAAGCACCTGCTATAGATCAGACACTGTGATAAGTGCAGAGGACATTAAAAATGAATAATATACAGCCTTTGACCCAAATAAATGTAACTTGGAATAGAGTTCTACAATAGAAAAAATACAAGGGCCAAAAACACATTCAGAGAAATTTTTAAAAAAAGATTACCCTATCATGGAAGCTAGGAAAAGGTGTTTTTTGTTGTTGTTTTGTTTTGAGACAGGGTCTCACTTTGTAGCCCAGGCCAGCCTCAAACTCACAGCAGTCCCCTGCCTCTCCTCTGCCTCCTGAGTGCTGGATTACGGGAGTGAGTCACCACACCCAACACTGTGGCATGTGGTTACCAGGCATTGAACTCAAGACCATGCACTTGCCAGGCAGTGCTGGAACCACTGAGCTAAATACTAGCCCCTAGGAAAAGTTTCTTAGGTAAATCTCATTTGAGCAAGTTTCATGATGACTAGAAAGATAATCAGGAGAAAATAATAAGGGATAATCTATAGCAACAGTGATTTTTCACACCAGATGCTTCCCAATTTTGAAATTTACTCATTAATCAAAAAGTGTAGTTGGGGGCCGGGGAGTTAGCTCAGTGGTTCCGGCGCCTGTCTCGCAAGAGCAAGGACCCGGGTTCGATTCCCCGGTAACCACATAACAATACTGGGTGTGGAGACTCACGCCCAGCAGCAACCAGTACCACATACCACAGTGCCGGGCGTGGTGGCTCACGCCTGTCATCCCAGCACTCGGGAGGCAGAGGCAGGAGGATTGCTGTGATGTAAGTTGGAGGCTGAGCTTGGGGCCAGCCTGAACCACAAAGTGAGACCCTGTCTCAAAAAACCTAAAAAAAAAAAAAAGTGTAGTATAAGCTTCAGGATAAACATATAGATTATAATAATGTAATAGAATGGAGTCCAGAAATATACCCTTACATTTAGAGTGAAATTAACTTTTCCCCAGGGTACTAAGAAAATTAAATGGGAGATCAAACAATCTTTTCAATGAATAATGCTTGCTGGATACCAGATATCCACATGAGAAAAACAAATTAGAGGGCTAGAGGTTTAGCTCAGTTTTTCTGGCACCTGCTTAGCAAGCTGAAGATCCTGAGTTCAAACCCGGGTAACCACACAGCATAGTGCCAGGCGTGGTGGCTCACACCTGTAATCCCAGCACTCCAGAGGGAGAGGCAAGAGAATTGCTATGAGTGTGAGGCTGAGTTCAAGACCACCCTGAACTACAAAGCAAGACTCTTTCTCAAGAAACAAACAAACAAAATTAGCTCACTACCTAACACCACTTATAAAAATCAAATCAAAATGGACCAAAGACCTAAACTTAATTCATTCACTCATGATAAAAGAGAAAAATTTTTTTAGCTAAAATATAATAGAAGAAAGTCATAAGAAAATGCTGGAGAAAATCTTTGGTACACTGAAGCAGGCAAAGCCTCTTTAGGTGTGCCATTAAAAATGTAGTCAGAAAACTTGGATTTCATCAAAATTTTAAATTTGTGTTTTATCAGACACATCATAATGAGAATGAAAATATAGCCCACAGAATGGGAGAAAAATGCTTGCTAAAGCCCTGATCTTGCAAATCAAATTTTGTTTGTTTGTTTTTTGAGACAGGGTCTCGCTTTGTAGTTCAGGCTGGCCCTGAGTTCAGCCTCAAACTCACATCACAACATTCCTTCTGCTTCTGCCTCCTGAGTGCTGGGATTACATGTGTGAGCCACCATGCCCAGCACTGTGGTATGTGGTACTGATTGCTGCTGGGCATGAGTTTCCACACCCAGTATGGTGTGTGGTTACCAGGGATTGAACCCGGGCCCTTGTGCTTGCAAGACAGGTGCTGGAACCACTGAGCTAAAACCCTGGCCCTTGCAAATCAATTTAATAAGAGACCTGAATCTAAAATACATTGAGAAATTCTCAAAACTCAGTAATTAAAACACAATAAATTAAAAGTAGGAAAAGAATATTATCAGAATGTGAAAAATCCTCTAATCTGCCTAAAAAGGGGGTGGCAAGGGCTAAAGAAAGACAGACAATAAAAACATGCATAATTTCAAGGTACACAGAGGCTTGGAAGTCAGAGCCTCAGAATGAGCAAAGATACTCTGAGCGGCCATTATCTATCAGGTACACATAGTAATTGGAGGGAGCATCAGGTGACTGAGGACTCAGAGGACAGTGGTAGTCTTATGAGGATGAGGGCACCAGAGAGCAGGCTAATAAGGAATTGTGACCAGAGGCAAAAGGGAGCTAAATTTCCAAGGCCATAGCTGCCTCGTAGGTAAGGTGACAATGGACCTTAGACAGCTAACGTCATACTTTAATTATGAAATGATTTTTCCCCAAAATTATGTAGAATAGCTCCTGACAGATCCCCCTTTCTTCTTATTTGCTTGTAGAAGTTGGATCATTGTGATCTGGGATTCCAGTGTCTTCAGACACCATTTGGTTTGAGTTCCTCTGTATCAGACTAAGACCAGAGCTAGGAGACACAATCCAATTACTTTTAGTATAGCAATGTAAAACCAGAGATGAGCCTTGAGGTAATTAATGGGATAAGCTTATCAAGTATATCAGAAAATGTATCCATTCTGAGTCTGGCCATCAAAATTAGCAGCCTTTTGGGACATAGATAAAAATTCTTTTTGAAGGACACCTAGATCCACGGTGCATGTTGTCCCTTGTACATGCTTTTTAAAATGGTTCCACGGATGGCTAGACTGATTGTAAGGTAAAGGAGTAAGCAAAACTGAGTACTGTCATGACATTTGAGGCCCACTGTAGCTGTAAACTTTCAGTCCCTTTTCCCATCCAGAGAACAGTAGTGTCAAGCACACTGACTTGGTTCTGCAGCTTAGTATCTATAGGATGTTTTATTTTCCAGGCCTCATCAATAGTCTTGGATTATCTATGAAATGAGCTGTTTGAATGGAGTGGGCCAAGGCCACAGAGGAAACAGTTACACTTAAAATCAGTAATACCAAAGAAACTATACCAGCAATGACCAATCCTCGCATTCCTTTTGTTCTGTGTACAAGATGATCCATTAAGCCTTGTGAAAAATGAACAATAGGCATACATGACAATGGTTCAGTTAAATTAACAGGAATCCATATCCTAGCATACACCCTAGGATCATTAGAGTCTTATTTTGAATAGTCTGAAGGAGAGAATGACTTTAGATATATTTTTGACAGATAAAAGTTAGTAGCTCATTGAATATTCTCATATATGAAAATATGTGTCTTATAGATGTGTACTGAGGCTCAAACAGTCCAACAGTGCTCTGTTAATAATATAATATTTCCAAAGTCTAATTTTAGATATTCCCAATCCATAAACTTCCTTCAATATAAGGAAAAGCCAATTTCTATGTTTTTTGTGCAGGCCTGAGTTTTCCACAGTGCAAAAAATAGGGAGACCATGTATTAAAACATTATTCTATCCAATTTATTTCCTTAGTAGGGATAGATTTTTTAGTCACATTATAAAGCTCAGTCCAGTTTAGTTTATATTTGTCTGTATTACTGTCCTTTCTTTCCATAAAATTTCCCCATGGTCTTCATTCTCTATATCTTCCTGATCTGCCCCTCCGTATATTTCATGGTAGAGGTTCATCTTCTTGAAATCCATTCCATGTAAAATAAGCCTGACAAATCAGATATTTTTGAGTAGGAAGGAATCTATTTGTTCTCCAGCCATTTGAAGGGACCCTAAAGTTAATATAACAAAATTTTCAGGAGTTTGGGCCAACTTGGTCTGAGATAAGGTGGCACAGCAGTAATTAGACTGTACGGAACCATGTTCCACACATAGAAGAGGATAAATAAAATCAGAAGGTTAAGTAACAGTTGCTTTATTTTTGATGTCTATAGGGATGATGGCCTGGTAACTAATCCATTCATAAATGGGATGTATTGATTTTGTGATAAATTTTAGGTAGGAGATCTATCCAAATCACTGGCTATGCAAGGGGATTGGAGCTGTTCGGACACTGGAGGTATACACACTGCACATGCTGTCATGGCCACCACAGCAACACAGTGCCGGGCTCTCATGCTCTGCCAGCACCTTGGCCTCGTGGATTGTTCTTTCCAGGCTTTTATTCTTACTTGGTTTGGGATCCACCTTCAGTGGGGATGGCATTGTCACCAGTTAATCACTGGGACTCATCAGTGCAAAAGCGCCATCAGTGGTCTGTCTGGCAGGGAGGTCAGCTGATGCCACCAAGGGAATTTCCATCTGGCATGGTCATACATTCCTGAATGGCAGCCCTGCTGCCATCTGTCTCCTGTTAAGATGGGAGAATATGCAAGTTTCAGGTCACGAACAGTGAGGGGGCTCCCCATTTTCCTGTCTCTGTATCCTTCACAAGACCTGAGCATGTGGCAGTTTAGAGTCAGGCCCAGACTGCCAGTGCAGCTCAGCTGTGGTGCAGTTGTTTTCTGTCCATGAATTTAAAATTTAAAGTGAAGATAGGCAAGTCCAGTTGAGCTTGTGGAGGAGACTTTGTCCTCCCTTTGTGTTTATTTAGTTGGTTTCTGAGTGTTAGATGTGCCCTCTCTACTCTAGGTTGGCCGTGTGAATTATGTGGAATGACTGTAAGACACTTAATGTTTCAGAGCTGAAAAAAGGACAATGCTTTGCTAGTACAAGGACCATTATCTGTTTTCATAGTTTTTAGAACCCCCATAGCAGCAAAAGCAGACAAACATTGTGCTGAATGTCCTATTTTTCTTCAGAATGACACGTAGCATGTATTAAACGGAAATAGACATCAGTGGAAACACGAACACATTGCAAGCACCCAAAACAAGGAATAGGAACAACATAGGAGTAGCCTCTATTTGCCAAATTTCACTTTGTTGGAGCCTCCTGGGATTGCTGTCCTCAGGAGGAAAAAACCCCTGGGAAAGGGGGTTTCGGTAGGTAGGGTAAGATGAGATGATATGTATAGCCTATGGATGTGACAACTGAAATTCTTTTATTAAAGCTCTACTATTTTGGTGATAATACTCATGGGAGTTTCTAGCCAGGTCAAAAGAGCAGACAAAATCAATTAGTGGGGCCGGGGATTTAGTTCAGTGGTTCTGGCACCTGTCTTACAAATGTAAGGGCCCAGGTTCGATCCCCAGTAACCACATACAATACTGGGCATGGAGACTCACACCCAGCAGCAACCAGTACCACATACCACAGTGCCGGGCGTGGTGGCTCACACCTGTAATCCCAGCATTACAGGGAGGAAGAGGCAGGAGGATTGCTGTGATGTGAGTTTGAGGCTGAGTTTAGGGCTAGCCTGAACTACAAAGAGAGACCATGTCTCAAAAAACAAAAAAGAAAATCAATTAGTGAATCAACCTGTTGATTATCATAAACTAAAAGTCTAGGTAAATTTGGATGAGACCTGGTATGTCCGATGAAGAAGGAAGCAATAAGACTGTGAAAGGAATGCTACAATTTTGAAAATAGGTTAAGTAAAGGTGGATCTAACGAGGCCCGCAAAGAGGCACTCTCAAGCCTTTGAACGAGAAATACACTATAATCACAGTCACTGATAGTATTTATAGGTGTTTGTTGTGTCATCTCTAAAACAAACAAAATAGTAGTGATTTCTGATTGCTGTGCTGAAAAACTAGGGGTTAAAATGACAAGCTGAAAATGTAGGCTCTATATGGCCACTTTTCCTTTAGAGGAGCCATCTGTAAAAAAACTAAGTACATTAGAAAGCGGCTTTAACTGGGTTATTCTAGGTAGAATACAAGGATGTTTAAGGAAGAGTTGGAGAAGGTGATTGTTAGGAAACTGATTATCAATCTGCCCAAGAAATTCCACAAAAGCCACCTGCCAATATATAGCTTGTTTTAATAATATAGCATTTGAGTCAAGTCTATTGGCAAAACTATGACAGAGGGATCAGTGGCGAAAAGCAGAGTAGAGCAGGTTCTTTCATTTATTACAACTTTAGCCATTTGTTCCATATTATAATTGTAAATTTTTCAGCAATTGATTAGGAAGATAGTTATTCTTTGAGGAATAGCTGATTATCATCGAACTGACTCAACAATGTAGGAGAATGTAGAGTATAGAATCCATGACAGGATAAGAAGATATTGTATGTTAACATGATATACCTGGCTTTGGTTTAGTGTTTATTCTACCAGCTGTAACTTTTGAGAAGCCACCACTCAAGGTGCATGGAGAGTCAGTCTGAGGGTCACCTTGCAGGGTTTTATATAGATGTTTTAACTGAGAAGTAGCTATCCCTATTTGAGCACAGATCCAGTTCATATCACCTAACAGTTTCAGGAACTCATTTAAAGTGAGCAAGTGATTCCTTTTGATTTTGAATTTTGAGTCTTTAATGGTCTTTTCAATTAATAAAATTTCTGAACACTAATAAGGACTAGAAAACTAAACCTTATGAGGAGCTACACATGATCCAAACCATTTAAGACCCCTTGTTCTTAGAGCAGATGTCATCAAAACAAGACTTACAGCTGTCAGGCAAAAGTATATCATCTATGTAATGGATTACATAAGACCCTGGGTATGTATCTCTGGTGTTCTATAATGCCTGTCCTACAAAATATTGACACAAAGTACCTGTGGCAAGACTTTCCACTGATATCTCGGCATAGGTTCTTTGAAATGAAGACCAGGCACTGAAAAAGCAAAATTTTGTCTACCTGACAGATATAGTGGAATTGTAAAAAGATAATCATTATGATCAGTCATGATCAAGTGCCAATCCCAAGGAATAGCAGCGGGGGATGGTAACCCTGGATAAAGGTACTCATTTATTTTAAATTTGCTTTAAATGTTCTTAAAGCTTGAATTAAACTCTATTTACCAGACTGCTTTGGAATCACAAATACAGGAGTATTCCAAGAGCTTGCAGAAGGCTGTAGATGTTCTCAATGAACTTGATCTTTTATGAGCCTATGATATCCAATAAGCTTGTCACATTTAAGGGACCATTTGATCATCCCTAATAGGATTTTTCATTTTCCATTAGAAAGGTAATACAAGTTGGGGGAGAGTAATATCAATGGCCCCCACTTAATGGGGTTAATACCCAATTCCAGCATAGTCTAGCTTAATTTTAACATTTAAGGGTTGGAGGTTTCCTTGAGCATTTTTCCCTGCCATATACCTTAATATATCCCATCTTACTCATAATTTTTTATACAGCTGAGCAGAATTCAGTAGTCAATTCTATTTTCAGTCTTTTAATAAATCTCTTCCCCACAAGTTCACCAAAATAGGGGCTACTTGGGGGAGGGGGGATAAAGCAGTCTGACTCTCAGGCTCAGGATATACTAAAGGAGACTCACTTGTTAGGGTGGCCCAAGTCCCATTAATGACCTAGCCCCACACAGAAATTAACTTAGTAGCACATGGAATCAGACCGTTGAGATTACCAAATATCAGCACCTGTAACGAATAGACTTTGCAAGGTTTTTCCATTGATTTTAATTTAGCACATGTGTTGCCCTTCTGCCAGATCTTGTGTATAATAAATTTCTCTTTTTGAAATTTTTCCAATTTTTCATCCTAATTTAGGGGCCCTGCCTAAAATTTGTGTCACCAGATGAGGGTACTGGTAACAGTTTCAACTGAGCAATATAATCTCCAAGCACAGTCATCCAAATATCCATTGTCTGTACAAAGACTTTAAATCTCATCCACATAATCTCTATCAATAATATTGGATATAATAATAAAAACCTTTTAAATTTAAAAAGGCTTTTCCTATAATTAGTCCCAATAGTATTTTTAGATGGAGGTTCTCAAAGCCCAGAAGGAACAGCAACTAGCTTGTTGCCCCCAATGAGATTTACCTTTCGAGTGGCTGGTAGGTCTAATCCTCTGCTCTCTTGTTTCTTGAGTGAGGGAAGCAATGTTCCACCAGGAATCAAGCCTGTTGTCAGGTCTGGACTGCATAAGAATGACTGAGGATTTGACTAGAAGTTTGATTGAAGGCCTGATTCCTCTTTTGGGTCTCCCCTTGTGTTTGGAGGGGCCAGGATTGAGCTTCCTTGCTATTTCCTATCAGGGGAATTTTTTTCTCTGTGATATTTATACCAACCATGCTTAGCCTAATGATTAACCCTTTCACATCTTGGACAAGGACCTGCTTTAGCCTCATTATTTTCCAAATTAGTCTCATTATTTTCCAGATTAGTATTAGTGAAAGTCCAAAGACATTAGAGTTATTATCTTAGCTTGCAGACATACATTGTCAGTGAAGATATTCAATTACCACAATTAAGATATTTAACACTTTTAAAATTATTACATCTTGTAAGAGGCATCATAGCATGAGCTAATATATATTTCCTATGAGTTTCTGAAGCAATATACTGACAAGCTTTACTGTAATTGTTTAAATCTTTAATAGTTTGTACAGTGCCCAGAGCCTTTTTACAGTCTTGGTTACCATCATCATACCAAGTCAAAGTATATCAGCTGCTTGAGCATGAGGAATTTGTCTCAGTGTAGCTTCCTGTAGGTAGGCCATGTATGTAAGGTTCTCTAAACCCCTATAAGATATTAAGAAAAGACTGGACAAGAGCCTTGCCCCCAGGCACAATAAGCCAAGCTCTTTCCATTATATGTTCTATTTGTTCAAAAGTCTCAATGGTACACTGTAACTGTTGGGCTCCATCTGCAAATTCTCCTCTTTCCAACATTTCTGCAACTATACTAGCCTACCACTATGTCCATTTTCTCAGACCCATATTTTGCTCTTGTTATCAAACATTAAAATATAAGTGTTGACAAGGAGACAGACAGGAGCAGGTAAAATGATAAGTGTCCACAATAAAGTCTAAGATCCCCACAGTAAATGGCCACTGGGCTTCATTTTTCATCACACTATTTTAGTTCCTTAAATAACTTAAAGTCCAAAGGTTGGTGTTCTTTTATTAGCTGATTTTTTATTAGCTGGGTCAGGTCAATAGATCACTGGATAGCAGCAAGGTCCAAGGATTGCTCCATCTGGCTGCTTCTCAAACTGCAGCCTAATATCTAGACATACAAGGGGCAGGGGATCTCTGATCTATATGGCCCAAAGGTGCCAACCCTGGAATTTCTCAATCAGCCATATCTTCTTCAATTATGAGGGAAGGGCTGGAGTTTTTAATCTTTTCATATATTAATCCTTCTTCATGTTGTAATTTTTGCCTCCTTTTTCTGTCTGAATTTTCTTCTTTCTCATTATTCTCCCAGATTTGCTCCAGCATTAACATTCGAAACAGTGCAATATTTAAAGGTCTTAAAACAAACCCTTGTCAGTTCCCAAGAGGAGAATGTTTCTGGTGAACATGGCAATGTTTCACCCTTGCCATGGGCTCTCTTTAAACTATCACCAGTCCTATCCCAATCTTCTAAAATTAAGGTTCCTGCCTACAGAAACTAAGAATTGAATCTGATAATCTCATGCACTATTTCAGTTAAGGTGCTGGTACTGATTTGAGCTTTGGCCTGTTTAAGCAGCTTATGCAAAAGTTGGATATAATTTTTCTCCCCTATAGACTGATTCTTCCCCATTATCCCAGCTGCAGGAACTTTCTGTGACATCAAGTGCTTTAGTTTTTGCTTTCTCTTTGGAGGATTTCCACCCTCAACCCAGGGAGTCTTCTTGCCACCTAACACACCCTGAGTCCTTTCCTCCATTCAAGTGAAATCTTTCCTCTTCAATATGTGTTTTGTTTCCACATGCCATAGTCAGCTCACTAGTAAGGTGACATTGGGCCTTAAACAGCTATAGTCATATCTAATTATGAAGTACTTTTCCCAAAAATTACGTAGAATTGGCTCCCAACAAGATATAAGTAGACCTTTCACCGAACAAGTTTTACAAATGGTCAATAAACATATGAAGAGGTGCTCATCATCGTTATAGCTTGTACCCAGATGTACTGCAAAAGTCTCATGTGGTCACAGATGGGGAGTTTCAAAGGTGGCTGGATTAGGTTGTGTGAATGTGGATTAAGGGTGTGATACTGGAATTAAGGGTGGATAACAGAAGTCCCCACCCTGGGTGTGGATGACACCATTCAGTCGTTTTATAGCCTGTTTGGAATATAAAGGGAGAGAGGGAAGGTGAGCTGGCTACTCCTGCTGCTGCTGCTGCTGCTTGTCTGCTGGTGCCTCCTACCTGCTCTGAAGCACCCCTCTGCCCTACTGCCCTGCTTTGGAACCAGCCACATATGGACTGAAACCCTGACAAACTGAGCAGGAATAAACTTTCCATTCTTTAACTTTGGATGAACAATATTTTATCTCAGTGATGAGAAAAGTAACTAAGAAAATTAACCACCAGGGAATATAAATCAAAATTACAGTTAGATACCACCTCAAATCCACTAGATAACTATGATCAAGAGCATAGCAAATAATATATCTGTTATTGTTTGGATGCAAAGGATGTGGAGGAATTATAACCTTCATATACTACAGGTGAGAATGCAAAATGGCATGTCATTTAAAAAAAATAATTTGTCAATTCCTCAAGGTTAAGCATGGAGTTAGAACATTTCCCAAAAATTCTATATCCAGGCATCCAAGAAAGAATGAAAATATACATCTACAGAAATAATTATACATGAATGTTTATAGCAGCATAATAGTCAAGAAGAGAAAACAACTCAAATGTTCCTTAATTAAAAAATGGATAAATAAAATGTGCTATACCAATACAACAAAATAGCACTTGGCGCCAAAAAGGATTGAAGTACTAATACATATAACAACAAGGATGAATCTCAAAAAAGGTGAAAGAAGTTTTTTTAAAATCACATATTGTAAGATTCAATGTATCTTAAATATCAAAAAAAAATAAATTCATAAAATGGAAAGTGGATTGGTGATTGCCCAGGAGTCTGGCTTTGAGAGGCAAATAAAGGAGACTATTCATGGCTACATTGTTTCTTTTTGGAGTGACGAAAAATTCCAAGTGTTTCGGTGTTTGTTACAAAACCCTATGAACACATCAAAAACCACTGAACTGCACATTTTAAACTGGTAAATTGTATGGTGTGTGAATTATGTCTCTCTAGAAGTGTTAGGGGAAAAAAAGGCATATATACAAGTGCCTACTAAGTATATAAAAAATGTTCACCATCTTCATCCACTAGAGATATGCAAATCAAAACAACTTTTTAAGTTTTTTATCTTATTCCAACCAGAATGACTATCATCAAAATACAAAAGCAGCAAATGATGTCAAAGAGCTGGAAGGGAAAGGAACTCTTCGATACTCTTGGTGGAAATATAAACTAATATAACTATAATGAAGTTAATATGGAGATTATACAAAAAACTCAAAATAGAAATTCCACTTGACCAAAGTATGCCTCTCATGTATATTCCCAAAAGAGTTAAAGGCATTGTGACACATACTCATGTTTATACCAGCACAATTTACAGTGGTTAAGCTCCGGACATAGCCTAGATGCCTGTTGTAGTCACTATTTTGGCAAGGGAATACAGTAAATATAAGACACATAATTTATAGGATTATTTTATAATAATTACTCCAAAAGTCAAATGCCAAGGAGTGAAAGAGATTAACAACACACTAGAACCCCAAAGAATCCAGACAAAGGCCAGGCGCCTATGGCACTGTCCCACACAAGTCTAGCTAAAGGCTTAGAATTCAAAGCAATGCCACCATGAGGCCAGCCAGTGACCCAGAGCCCACGACAATGTCTCATGATTGTCCATACTGAGGATCTATATCCAAAAGGCCAAAAGGCCAGTAGTGGAAGCCAGAAGCCCTGCTCCAGTGGGCAGAAGGATTGGTGCCATGAGACTGAGGGACCTACACTGGAGCCAGGAGGTGATGCTTAGGGTGAACATCCGAGCTCCCCTGACAAGAAGAGCAGCCATTCCCATAGACAATGAGGCCTCAAGCTCCTCCTCTGATCACAACAGCCAAGTTCACATCAGGAAGCTTCTAGATAATCAACAGCCCACAATATTCCCCTCCAGTTCTCTTTTTATGGCTATTAACAATAATCCTTAGGTGGATCTTCAACACAGAGACCACATTGATTCAGTTCAGCTCGGTATTACAAGTTGACCATTAGTTAATCCACTACAATGCCTACCCACAGACAAATGGATAAGGAAAATGTGGTATATAAACACAATGGCCTATGGATGAGCCACCAAGAAGAGTAAAATCATGTCATTCACAAGAAAATAGATATATCTTGAGACCATAATTTTAAGTGGAATAAGTCAGATACAGAAAGTTATTGCACAATTTCTCTTACATAAAAAATACTAAAATAAGAAGGAAGGAAGGAAAGAAAGAAGGAAGGAAAAATAAAGAATAGAAAATAAAAAGGTCTTTGTTTTCTAGATGAAGAAAATGATGGGGGAGGCAACAAGGGTTACAGGAGTTGAAAATGATCAAGATATATACGTGTGTCAGTTCCCCAAGACTAATGTAATTATTATGTATTTCAAACACACACACACTCACACACACACACACACACACACACACACACACACACACACACTCACACACACACTAATACAAAACAGTGCGAAGAGACTGGGAATTTAGTTCAGTGGTTCAGGCATCTGCCTGGCAAGTGCAAGGTCCTGAGATCGATCCCCAGTAACCACATACCACAGTGCTAGGCATGGTGGCTCACATCTGTAATCCCAGCACCCTGGAGGCAAAGGCAGGAGGATTGCTGTGAGTTTGAGGCTGGCCTGTGCTGCATAGTGAGCTCAGGGCAAGCCTAAACTATAAGGTGAGACCATGTTTCAAAAACAAAGAAAAAAAGAGTGTGAATTTGTATCTATCTTTACTTATAAAGAAAGTCTAGCCTAAACTATAATGATGTGCAGTTTTTATTAATTTCCTATTATTAGATATTTAACATCCTTTAATTTTTTTTTCTTCTCAACATGTGATGATCTCTTTGAAGGACAGATTCTAGGAAAGAAAATTTTTGGCTTATGTAATTAGGCATTTTATATGTTCAATTGATATTCTTATATTTTTTTCGAAATGTACTTTAAAAAGAAATATTTATTGAAGAAAAAAGGCATAATGTATACAGGGTACAAATAGCCTTAAATATATAACATATACTATTACTATGTATATCTAGACATGATTACACTGAAAATTTTTGCCTTAATTTTTTTCAATGTAATAGTTTATCCAAAGCATACTCTTGTAAGAATTATACAGTCTCGGGATGGGGATTTAGCTCAGTGGTTCTGGCACCTACCCGGATTCAATCCCTGGTAACCACATACAACAATGCTGAATGTGGAGACTCATGCCCACCAACAATTAGTACCGCATACCACAGTGGCAGGTGTGGTGACACACCTGTAATCCCAGCACTTGGGAGGCAGAGGCAGGAGGATTGCTATGAGTTTGAAGCTGAGCTCAGGGCCAGCCTGAACTACAAAAGCAAGACCCTGTCTCAAAAAAAATAAAAAAAGAATTATACAGGCCCCATCTATTTATGAAGGAAAAAAATCAGATTAAGTCAAATTGTAGGACATTCCACTAGAGTTCTACTACTCAAAATGGACATTATACTATGCATAAATGGACATTCTACTTGAATAGAATTCTACTCAAAAATGTCATTCTATTACTCAAAAATGTCACAGTCTAGAAGAAAAACAAAAGGTAGAAGGATTTTCCTAGATTTCAGGAAATAAAGAAAACATGACATTTAAATGATATGGAGCCACTGGCAATTTGAATGAGATTTATAGATTAATAGTAAAAAGCATTAAATGTGTGTTAATTTTCTGGTTAAAGTAATTGTCTTATTAATCAACAGTTATCAAGTTGGATGAAGGGTTACACAGGAACATTATGTAGTATTTTTGTGACTGTAAAATAATTTCAAAATAAAACTTCAAAAAGTTGTAGGTCAACTGTAAATAACTTACAGCAATTGAAAATAATTTTTAAAAAGACAGGTATATAAGGTTAAGAGTAGTTATTTTCCAAAACTAATTTTTTTGACATATCACTGTCTTGGTACAGGGACTACAGCAGTCAATAAGACAGAAAATTCTTTCTTTCATATACTCTCCTTCTCATAAAGTTAATATAAAATATCCAGGATAATTTATCAAGTGCTAACTTCTATGTATAAAATAAAGTTGGACAAGTAAGTACAAGTGGAACTGGTGAACTCTAGATTAAGTGGTCAGAAAAATCCAAGGGTTATTTGAATGAAAACTGAATGACCTAAGGAATCAAACTTGTGAAAATATAGAACATTTTAGACAAAGAAAAGCAAGACAAAAATCCTAGGTCAGTATCAAGTGTGCCAAGAAGAGTCAGTCTAGTCCAGGATGAAACATTACCAGGTCAGACTGGGTAGCAGACACTGTCTAGAACAGGAAAGGTAGGCAAGAAGTCCATGTTTTAATTAATGTAAAAGAGGAAGTAATCAATCTTAAGAGTAGTGGGAGATCATGTGAGAGGCATTCTTAAACATGTCATTTCACTTGTGGTAGAATATGACCTTCTGGAGGAGGACAAGAGTGTCAGAAAAAGCCATGTTAGGCACTTGCTGCAGTCATCGAGGGGACAGAGGGTAAGGGTTGACTGATTATGTGGTGGATGTAGGTAGAAACAGTGAACGATTGTAGATGCGGTTTGTTGGAGGTAGACTTGCCTAAATTTTGCAGATGGATTGGATGAGCAAAGGAGAAAAAGCAAAGAAATCATCATAATTTCTTATTTTGTTATCTACCTTGGTAAGATTTTGATGCAATTTACCAGACAGGAGTGATAGAGGAGAACTTTTCTTGAAAATGACAAGTAAGAATTCTGTTTTGGACATAATAAGCTTGAGACTTTTTAAAATAAATTACATTCATTGGTACATTTTAGGAACTCATTATGATCATATTCCTCATTGAGAATTTGCACGTGTACATGATATATCTTGACTCTTATTTTTTCCCATTTCCCTGGACTCCCTTCAACCCACCGCCCTGGAAATACATACACACTATGTTTCTGGAGTATTTTTTCCTATTTATAATCAAATACGTTCTTTTCCTCCTTTGCTTCCCCCTCCTTCCCCAGTCCCATTTTCCCTTTTTTCTTCCTTTTTCACAATACCTACCATGCACTCTGAACCTCATTTACACCACTACTTTCTCACACTCACACTAGAGAAACGAAACAGTATTTGCACATCTGTGTCCTATTTGTTTCATTTATGAGTATGGTTTCAAGGTGTATCCATTTAGTTATAAGTGTCTAATTTATTATTCTTCATGGCTGAGTAATGCTTCATTTATTTTCTAAAAACCTACATTTTTATCTTCTTCATTTGGGCTGTTTTCAAGATTTGGAAAAATATTACAAACTGAGCTGCTATAAACATGGATGCACAAATGTTGCTGTGATACGATGCTTTTAATTCTTTCATGAATTTATCGAGCAGGGAAATAGCAAGGTCAAAAGGGACCTCTAATCCTAGTTTTTAAGGAATTTCCATACTGATTTGCACAGTGATTGCACCAGTCTACATTCCCACAAACGATGGAAATGTATTTCTTTCTCTCCACAGCCCTTCCAGCATCGATTTGTTGATTTCTTGACAACAGCCATTCTTTCTGGAGTGAGATGGAATTTCAGTGTTGTTTTTATCTGTATCTTCCAAATGACTAGTGATATTGAACAGTTTTATATGTTTCTTTACTGCTTTTAATTCTTCATCTGAAAAATGTCTGTTCATTTCAGATGAGCACTTTTGAATTGGGCCTTTAAATTTTGGAGGGCCTGATTTTTTAAGTTCTTCCTATATTCTAGATGGCCAGCTTTTATCTAAGGAACAGCTAGTAAAACTTCTTCCCATGTTGTAGGTTGATTTTTTGCTCTGCTGGTGGTTTCTCTTTCTGGGCAGAAGCTTTTTAATAAGATGAGATCCTAATTGATTCTTTCTGCTAGTTTCCATGATACTGAGGTTTTGTTCAGAAAGTCTTCCCCTACACCAATGTTTCCAAAAGTTCAACCTAACCTGTCTTCCAGCAGGTTTAGTGTTTCTGTTTTAATATTTAGATCTTTAATCTACTTTGATTTCAATTCAGTGCGTGGTGAAATATGTAAATCTAGTTTTAATATTTGATAGGTTTAAGCCCAATTTTTCCAGCACTATTTATTAAAGAGGCTATCTTTTCTCCCTTGAATGTGTTTGGCTCCTTTGTCAAAGATGAAGTGGCTTAGTATATCTGGAGTTCTTTCTGGATCTTAGTATATTCCACTGATCTTTGGGACTATTTCTTTCTCAGTAATGCAGTTTTTTTTTTTTTTTTTTTAATCACAATGGCTTTGTAGTAGTTTCAAGTTATAGAGTGTAGTATCCCCACCCGTGCTCTTGTTGCCTAGAATTGCTCTTGCTAATCTAGGTCACTTCTGATTCCAGATGAATTTTTAGATTATTTTCTCTAGATCTGTGAAATATGCTGTTCGGATTTCAATTGGAATTGCACTAAATCTATATAGTAGTTTTAGCAGTATGGCTATGTTTGGCAGTATTGTCAATATTTTGGCAATATTGAGCCGGGGATTTAGCTCAGTGGTTCTGGTGCCTGGCTTGCAAATGTAAGGTCCTGAGTTCGATCCCCGGTAACCACATACAACAATACCAGGTGTGGTCACTAATGCCCACCAGCAATCAGTACACATACCACAGTGCCAGGCATGATGGCTCATGCCTCAGTGCTATAGTTTTCAGAGTAATGGTGTTTCACTTCCTTTGTTACATTGACTCTAGATATTTCATTTTTTGGAAGCAATCGGGAAAGAGATTGATTCCACAACTTCTCTCCCAGTGAGTCTGTTATGTATGGGAAGGGTGTTAATTTTTGAGTGTTGACCTTGTATCCAGCTACACTACTAAATCTGGTGATTAAGTCTAACAGTCTTTTGGCTGAGTTTTTGGAATCTTCTAAGTAGAGTGCCATATCATTAGCAAATAGTGACTGTTTAATGTCTTCTTTTCCTATCTTTATCCTTTTTATTTCTTTTTCTTGTCCAGTTGCTTTGGCTAATGTTTTCAGAACTATATTGAACAGGAATGTTGATAGTAGACATCCTTGTCTTGGTCCTGGTTTAGCATGAAAAGTTTCAGTTTTTGATGATTTCATATAGCTGGCTGTTGGTTTTTCATAAATAGCTTTCATCAGGCTGAGAAAAAGATTTATCTTTTCCAATTTTCTGTATGGTTTTGATCATGAATGGGTGTTGGATTTTGTCAAATGCTTTTTCTGCATGTATTTAGACGATCATATTTTCCTTGAGTCTGTTAATGTAATGTATTACATTTATTGATTTACATCTGCTGAACTATTCTTGCATCCCTGGGATGAATCCAACTTGGTCAGGATATATGATCTTGGTACTCTTCCGTATTCTGTTTCCTAATATCTTATTGAGAATTTTTGCAACTATGTTCCTTAGAGCTATTGGCCTGTAGTTCTCTTTTGGGGATCTTTCTCTGCTTTTGGAATCAAGAAAATAGTTACTTTGAGGAATGAATTTAGAAGTCTTACATCCCTTTCAATTTCTTTAAATTACTACAAAGACTGAGGAGTAGTGGCATTAGCTCTTCCCTAAATTTCTTGTAGAATTCAGGAGTGAAGCTACCAGGACCAGGACTTTTTTTGTTGGTAGGTTTTTAGTTACATTTTCAATCCCACTGATTGATATTGGGGTGTTTAGAATTTTCATATCATCATTCAGTTTATCAGTTTCACAAACTTTGTCAGTTCATACATGTGTCTAGGAATCGGTCCAGGTCTGTGTTTTCCATTGTAATGGAGTACAAGTTTGCAAAGTACATATTGGTTATCCCAGAATGTATGCTAGATTTGTTGTGATTTAACTCTTTTCATTCTTAATTGCATAGATTTGAGCCTTTTTTTCCTTATATTGACAAGTTTGGCTAAAGGTTTGCTGATTTTATTTATTCTTTCAAAGAAACAACTCATAAATTCACTGATTCAATGATTTTTATATCATTCTCTTAGTGTTCATGACATTAATTTCTCCTCTGATGTTTATGATTTCCTCCCTTGTGTGAGCTTTGTCTTGCTCTTCTTTTTTTTTTTTTTTTTTTTTTTTTTTTTTTTTTTTTTTTTTTTTTTTTTTTTTTTTTTTTTTTTTTTTTTTTTTTTTTTTTTTTTTTTTTTTTTTTTTTTTTTTTTTTTTTTTTTTTTTTTTTTTTTTTTTGAGCTTGAGTTTCAGCTTTAGGTTATTTATTTGAGCCTTCTCTGTTTTCCTAGTATGGGCATTCACAGCTATGAATTTCCCTCTTAGAACTGCTTTCTTGTGTACTATACACTCTTGTAAGTTATATGTTGTACTGGCATTATCAGTTAATTGTACAAGCTGTCTTAATTTTTTTCTTTAATTTCTTTGTGATCCATTGGTTGTTCAGGAGAGTGTTATTCAATTTTTATGTGATTGTGAAACTCTTGGAATTTATTTTGCTATTGATCTCCAATTTCAAGGCACTACAGTCTGATAGTATACAGAAGATACCTTCAATTCCTTTGCATTTACTTAAAACATGTTCTGTGACCTAGCATGTGGTCTGCTTCAGAGAATGAGTTGTGTAAAGCTGAGGAGAATATTTATTTTTATTTTGTGGTATGGGATACTCTCTAGACATCTATTAAGTACACTATTCAAAAGTTTGGTTGAATTCTAGTATTTAATTATTGATTTTTCTGTCTAGTTGATCTGTCTATTTGTGATAGTGGGGTACTAAGGTTCCTCACTACTATTGTATTAGTACTTACATAGCTTTTCATGTCCATTCTATATGTTTTATATAGTTGGGCTCATTAGTATTTAATGCATATGTATTTATGAATGTCATCTCTCACTCTTGATCATTTCCTGTATAAGGATGTAATGATTTTCTTCATCTCTCTTAATTAGTTTTGTTTAAAACCTAATTTGTCTGAAAATAAAATACCACTCCTGTTTCTTGTGGTTTTCTGTCACATATAGAATTGTTTTCCATCGTTTTACTTTTGTTCTATTAATGTTTTTGAAACGTGTATTTCTTAAATATACAATATTGTTATATCTTGCTTTTTTATCCATCCTACCAGTTCATTTAATTAGTAAAATGAGACCATTAACATTGTTATAACTGATATGTGCTGGCTTATACTGTCATATTTTGCTGTTATTGGCTCTTTTATTATTTTTTTAAAATCTCCTTCCTTTCTGTTTAATTTCTTGCCTTGCCTAATGGCTTCACTCTGTTGGGCCTCATGGATTTGTGACCCTCACTGTCTTTTTCTAGGATATTATTTAAAATTTTTTGAAATATTGGTTTGGTATTTATGAAGTTTCTCAGTGTGCTTTGTCATGAAAGTATCTTATTTCCCCATTGATTCTGAGAGATAGTTTTGCAGGATACATCAATCTAGGTTAGAGATTGCTTTCTTTTTGTGTTTGAAATACTTCACTCCAGGCTCTCCTTGACTTGAGGGTTTGCGCTGAAAAGTCTTCTGTGATTTTGATGGACTTTCCTTTGTATATGATTTGTTTCTTTAACCTAACTGCTTTCAATGTTTTTGTTCTGTTGGGTTTCTGAAGTCTTGACTATTACATTCATAGGTATGGAATTTTTTTTTTAATCACAGCTAGTTGGAGTCCTCTATGCCTCTTGTCTTTATGTCAAATTTTTTCTCCTGCTTGGGAAGTTTTCTGTGAACTTTTGTGATGGTTTTATATGTTGTTTCCACTATCTTCTGTTTCTTCATTGATTCTGATCAGTCTTAGGTTATTCTTCTTTGCATCTTCTAACAGTTGCTGGATTGATTTCTCACGGTCCCTTCTATTTTTAAGAAATCTTTGCTTTTTTGGTCCTTAAATGCAACCTTGCCTTCTATTTCTGAGATTTTTTTCTTTGCATTCACTAGTTCTATCACATAAACTTTCAGTGGAATTTTTAATCTCCTGGACTTCCATTTGAAGCTGTTTATTAGATTCCATTTGTTTTCTGTGATGTGATTCCATCATGTTCCTGAGGTGCTCTGCTTTTTATGTGTGTCTCTCACCATGATCGTTATCTCTATTGTTATCTGAGAGATTATTTCTGATTTCATCTCATCTAGATCCTGTTTGGTTGCCAGTTTAGACAGTCCAGTTTGAGTTTCAGGTTGGTCCATCTCATCACTCCCTAAATTTCCCTTTGGAGATCTGGTATTCTGGGCTTGGGTCTTAATTAGGTGTTTTCTCATTTCTATTTTTTTGCTGTTGTTGATGATGTTTTTGGGTTAAATTCTTATGTTATTGCCTATAGGATGCATGTTTCAAGTATCTGTCTTGCAATAATAATTACAGCCTTTAAGGAATGGCTACTTCCTGGGTCATCTTCCTGGTATGATTGGCCCTTAGGCCTTGACTCTGTAATGGCTCTTAGGCAATCTCAGTTCTGGAACACCAGGAAAGATACTGGAACAGAACAGCCATGTCACTAGCCACTGTACTCCAGGGGTCTTTATTGCAGAGATTTTCTTTGCTCTTCCAGTGGGCTCCAATTTTCACAGAAGAGCCTCAAGGAGGTCCTCTCTTTGCTATTCAGTGTTGCTGTTTTCCACAGGTTGGCCTTAATGGTCCAGGAAGCTATACTGCACAGATCTGGATCCATGAGCAGCCAAGGCAGCCTACAGTGGCCTGAGAGGAAGTTGCTGAGCCTTTCCCCTGCACAAGGGGCCCAAGAGAACTACTAGACCAACTGTTGTGTGGTTGCTGGGGTAGTACCACCAAGCCTTTGTGAATGTGGCAGCCAAACTATTGGGCCTACTCACTGTATAACGAATCAGGGTGTCGTTGCTGGGCCTCCTCTCTATATGTGTCATAGTCCATAAGAAGTCTGGGTCATCACTTTGCAGAGTTTTGGGTGGGGTCATTGGACCTCTGCAAACATCCCAGCCAAACTGCCCAAATGAGATTATTTTTAAGGCTGTCATTATTTCAAGTTTTCACAATGATAACACAAATTTTATGCAAATGTATAAAGTTTAGAGTTTGAAAAAGATAATGTAGTAAGTTTTGAAACATTAAAAAATGTAAACCTATTGGTTACTCAAATAAAGACAAGGGGCATATCTCACCTGAAAAAATTATCAGGATGAGTCCATAATGTAGAACAAATGGCTTCACCTAAAAATAACCACTTTCCACTGGACCTGGTGGCATGCATCTGCAATCCCAGGACTCAGGAGGCAGAGGCAGGAGAATCACAATGAGTTCTAGGCCAGCCTGAGCTACATAAGGAGCCAAACCCAGTCTGAACTACATAATGAAACTCTGTCTAAAACTAATTCAAAAATAAAAAGCAAGCATTTATAGAATCCACTAGTAAAAGTGATATATTAAATTTGTTCCTGAGCTTGAACAATGATAAGCACTCATGAGTGAACCTTTTTACAATTGTCATCACCCACACAAACACAACATTTTCAAAAGAAAAACAAATGAAACCATACAGCTTTACAAAGGGAGTCTGACCAAATGTGCATGTAGGAATAGATACATTGGCAGTTTTTTCTTTAAAAGAATAGTGTAGAGGGAACTTGGGAATAATAGGAGGATAAATATTAAGCAGACAGTGATGTGGAGTTGTAGAGTCCAATGGCCTATGCTATAATGGCACATCGTCCACCATTTACCCATTATATACTTCATTGAACTTTCATATATTTCAGTTATGATCAATGAAAGAGATAATAATATGTGACAGATTCTGTGCTATACTTCATAATTACCCTTCTTGGATTCCATTCTCAACTAGTAGGAGTATTACCAGAATGTAGCCTGTAGCTATTAGCCCTCTTTGAGGATGGCGTTAGCTGAAGATACTGTCTCTCCCAAAGTTATCTCTCTTTCCAGGCTGTGATCGATGAAAGTCATAAAGGCCAGACTCTCTCACAGCGAATCAAGCTGGTTATAAAGGACTTTCAGGCTCCAGAGCTCCATTCAGATAGACTCAGTTGAGGCCTTCACTGGGCTTGCATTTCCACTCAATGTCCCACTCTGATCAGTCATGCTTTCTTCTCCTTCTTACCACAAGAGTTGATATCAAGGCCACTCCCTGATAAATATCTTCCATGCTTCTCCATATCTAGGGGACAGCTTCTTCAGTGGCCTAACACATAAAATACAATTGAAGTGTACCTTCCACAGAGTGACCCTGCGGAATAAATAAGTCACCATACACCCAGTACTTAAAAGAGTACTTGCATGTAGTAAGAAGAAAATAAATGTTAGCTCTTATTATTTATATGATCTTCTTATGAAGCCATCAACCCCTGCAATATTTATTTTTCCCTAATCAAAAAAGGCTCATTGTAGTGATTTAATTTTCCATATGTTGTAAATAAAGTTTATTGACTTGTTTTAGGTAATGAGATAGAAAACAAAATTATTTTTGGCTTACTTGTTGCTAACACGAGTCTCAGTTTTTGTGTCAGAGGCCACTGCTGTGTGTGCAACTTGACTACATCTTCTTTATCTGCACTTTGGGTTCTTGGTTTTGTTGAGAAAAGACAGGAGTAAATTGTATTCTCATTAGAGTCAGATTATATACATATCCTGATGGAGACTTCTTCATTACAGGAGTCTGCTTTTTTTGATCTTCTTCTGAGATAAAAAGAAGCAATACTTTGAGCTTAGTTCATTCTATTGAGGCAAAAAGAGTTCTAAAGAGTTGGCTCTTAAACTCTTTTTTGTTGTTGCATTTTTTTGGGGGGGTCTGGTTTGTAAATACTTGATACTTTAGGACTAAAATAAAAATTAAACCTTTCCCATAAAACTGAAGGCCCCCAAATTAGGAATAACCAAAGACAGCTAATCACAAACAACAAATACAAAACCACACAATGCTAAACTTGAAAACAAAAGTCATACTATACATTAGGTGATACAATAACCTGACACACCAGGAAAAAATAAGAACTGACAAATGCACACTGGCTAAGAAGTAAAGGCTATGGTTGGTAAAAGAAGATATCTTTATTTACAAATCTTCAAAGAACATTACTTGTCTAATTTGGTTTAAACAATGTATAAAACATAAACAATGTATTACTACATTCTTCTTTTTCTAAATGGGAAGCAGAAAGCGTTGCACTCCCAGTCTTCTCTATATATCTAATGTTATTTTCTGACATAGACTGTGAACTCTGAAAAATAATCACCAAAGAAGACACATTTCATCCTGTTTAATGAGAATTCTGTACCATTTGCCTCTTCTCCACCCCATCACCACCCATTTTTTTGTTGGAGGCTTCTGGCTTGCAGGAGACTTCAAGCCCCTATCCATGACAGTGGCCAGGGGACAGGGGCTCATCCCAGTGGGCACCCCACTTCTCAGCCACAAGTTGAATAAGCTGGGAGTGGCTGGCATAAAGCTTGAGTTTATCACTAATGTCCACCCACTTCACTTCCCGGGCATCATCACCAGCTTTCAGAGGGAGATGGTCCATCATCTCACCTGTTTCATCGTGGTAATTCACAGCCTCTGTCTCCACCCACGCGTTATCTGTGTTTCGAGGATCGTCCACATAACCTTTATAGACCACAAAAGGCTGCTGGCTGAAGAGTCTGTGCAACTGGTTCTCCATGTCCTGCCTTTCTGCCCTAGAGTTCTGTAAGGAGTTCATAGCTTCCTCGCCAAATTCTCTCTTCAGTGTGGCACAAATCTTCTCTCCTGGATCCACCATCCCCCCTGGAATGGCCCATTCTCCACAATCCTTTCTTCTGATGGCGACAAATTGTAGGATGTTTTTCCCAGAACCAGGATGGATAACTTTATTTCCCATGCTCTCCCTTTTCCACCTGGTCAAGATAGGATCTGCAGCATGATTGGGGCCCCAGCGTCCCAAAAGTCCTCTGCCAACCAGCCCTGTCCTACCCGCAGGATTTCTGGGTCTACCATTCTCAACTTCATATAAGCCATTGTGGCTCCTTCTCTCCACAAGTCCATCCTTTTTGTTAAACACAGGAGAAAAGTTTCTTTCACCTACTGGGGGGTCTGCCCAATCGGGCTTGGCCAAAACAGAGCTGGCGGTGTATTCCCCTGGGCAGTACTGCGGCCACTCAACCTGCCAGCTCACTTTCTCATTAGGAACTGGGCTTCGGTCCACCTGAGTGCCCGGGTATGGAGACTTCCGGGCCTTTGTGTGAGGGATCTCAGCAGCAGCAGCAGCTTTCAAGCCAGACATGATGAAGTCTAGAGGAAACCCACGTGAGGAAAGTTGGCACCTACTCGCCCGGATGTTGGGGCAGCTTCTGGGCCTGGCAGCCACAGAGGCTAATGTCACACAGAGAGACACAGTCGCTAAAGTCTTTGCCAGGTGGTGTCCAACCATTCACAACCCAGGGACCCCTAGGGATTTCGGTCCCTCTCTGCAGCTCCTTTCCAATACAAAGGTCCCTGTGGGCAGGTGGCCGAATTTACCTCATAAAAGACCTTTAGTGGCTTGCAGGGCCTTCTAAAAAAACTGTTCTGCGCTTCCACCAACCACTTCCGGGCTCCGGAACAGTGCGAGGGACCAACGGTGAGACTCCAGCCCTCACTTCCGTCCCCCACCACGGACGCATGGCAAGCGCCATGGTTGTAGGGGCTGGCATATTTTAAACTTGAGATCTTTGTCCTTGCCTCACCAATAAAATTAGCAAATGACAACAAAAAGTGCTGTCTTTTACTTTTACCTTAGCATTTACCATCAATGTAGGTCATGGACCGAGTTGTCTTTTTTAAAATTGTGAAATAGGTACATTTTATATACACATCATGATCACACTCAATATTGACAATTGTACCAGTATATGACATGACTTGATTCTCATTTTTCACATACATTTATTCACCCTTCAACTCTCATTCCCTATATACATAAGCTTTGTTTCCCTTTTTCCAGGAGTTATCTCGTTAGTGGAAGGCAGAATAAATGTAGGTGTAAAGGTGGACAGAATTACCTGCATGGATGCTCAAAAGCCCAGTGAGGATGACCAACCAGGAGAGGCAGAATTCATCTGGTGCACCGACCTGGTCCTGCTGAAAATTCTGGGTATATGACGGAGAGAGTATCAAAACTTGGGTTCACTATCCACTACCCAAATAGTTTGGGCAAACTGCTGAATGTCTCTTTGCCAATGAGTATTGGCTACAGCATCTCACGTGCTGTGCCAAGCACTTATGGCTGGGCCAAGACAGTTCTGCTTAGGAGCAGCACTGAATTTGTGTAAAAATGCAACCAACATTGGAAAGCAAAGTCAGGCAACAGAAGCAAAATGAACAGGTCACAGATGTGTAAATATCGTATCTTTTTTCTGGTATGAGAAAATGAAGTCATAAATGAGTTGTAGTATATATAGTTGATATTGTGAAGTAGAAAATATTTAAAAGGAAAGAGAGTGTAAGGGTAAATAATAAGGGGAAAATGAATGTGGTAATAATAAAGAAAAAAGAAAACAAAGATTGTGCATATAGGGGATGAGGGTTTGGAGAGCGAGCGGAAAAAGGAAAAAATGAGAATCAAGTTGTGTCATATTCTGATACAAACTCTCAATGTTGAATACGATTATGAAGTGTGTTCATAATGTACCAATAAAGATAAAACGTTTTTTAAAAAGTTAAACACAAGTTTTAATCCCACCTGCAATCCCAACACTACCGTTACCACCCCTTTAACATGGGCCCTTCTTAAGCAAAGTCATTTAAGCTTTCTTCAATTTCTTCCTGTGCAAATGGAAATATTAACACCTATTTGTAAGACTGTGGTGACAGTTAAACAGTATATTACATTTTGTAAAGCTGATAGCAAAAGTAAAGCCCATAGTAACACTCAAAAATTAGTTGTTATCGCTACAGCTAATTCACTTTATTTTTACTGTGCACTTTGAAAACTGTGATTTGAACAAGGCAGCTGAAGTGATTATGGGAACTGAGCAGCTTGCATGTGAGGTCAGACTTAAACAACCTATGATTTCTCTGTCTGGAGAAATTCAGCCTGAGAAACGACAGCCTCTAAATCCTGAACTAGTAAATAAGAAGAGATCCAGTCTCAGTCGTTACCCAGAAGAAAACAAAGCCATGGGAAGGATACTATCATTTGAAACAGTTTTAGAACAAACTGAGTACACCTTCTAAAGCTAACTGAAACTCAAAGAATACTTATCGATTTAAGTTCCCGAAGTTTGTTCCACTCACGCCACACTCATTAGAAAGACATCCAATGAATAAATGAGGAATTGTAACAGATTTTCTTTCTCTTCTACTTTAGAAATTCAAAATTCACACTAGTGTCTTAAAGATTCTATATAAAAACAAAGCAAGTCAACCTTAAATTGTTTAAGTTCGCTTCATCTGGTAATTTCCAAACAATTTAACCATAGACTGCGTCTTCTGTGCAATAACTGGCAATATTTTAGAAGAGTACTTCTTCAAATATAGAAAGGTTTCAAAATATGCATGTGTACTCGGGAGGTGGATCCCCAATATTTAAAGTTATCAACATCAGCATTACTCGGGAAAGTAGCTCCTGAAACATCGACCTCCTGCTCTCATGAAAAACTCTAACAGAGGTCTTCCAGAAGGCTTGAAACCTAGCAATAGCTCAGACTATAGTGAGTGGAAAAGTAGGAAATGACAGTGAACAGAGAAATATGAGACCTGGTTTTTATTAATTATCATTGTCAAAAGCAGTCTATTGTATGCAATAGTCTATACAAAGTACCACTGAGAAAAAAGGATAATTACTAAAAGACACAGTTCCAGCTCTGTAACTTTTGTTCTCTTATGCCTAAAATTTTTCAGTCATGGAACTCCTATTCCTCTATGTCTTCTGCAAATGTATTTAATAAAATTATTAATATGAAGACTTAAACCTTTTAGGAGAAGGCACATATGACTACCTCATATTATAATTTCCAGGTGTCCTATCAAGTCGTGAGAAACGAAGAAGTTTTAGGGCTAGTTCTTGCTTTCTCTCATCATAAACTGTGTAACTTGCTTGTAACACTTAGATTTTCTGGGTTTTGGTTCTCACTATAAAAGGAAACTGTTGGCCTCTGCTATCTGCAAAAGTCCTTCCGGCTTTCACATTTTATGATTCTAGGACCTATAAAAACCTCATTATTAGAAGGCCAAGGTCAATTTTTGCTATGAATCAAAAAGACCAGATGTTAAAACATAAATAACCAGATGCTTGGGGGGAACACACACACACTTGAGAAAACCAAGAGAACAGCAGAGAAGCCATGGCATGGCATGTACAATACAGAAGTATAATGGGCCAGAGGAGAATTCGTGGAACACCTGGAAAAGGAATTCCAAGCCAGAAACAAGGGTTTTTGTTTTGTTTTGTTTTGTTTTGTTTTAATTCTTAACACAATCAAAGGACAAAGATAGTTAAATCAGATCATTTGTTGATCATGGTGCAAAACATGTCCTAAGAGAAAGTAATAAAATACTATCATAGAGACCAAAAGAATTGTTTTCTAGAAAGCCACTTGAAAAACTTCCTTTCCTAAACTGTTTTCTGAGGTAGAAGAACAAAGAAGGATAAATGCATAGAATTTTTTGGTCTCATCCATGAGAAAGTCTTAGAAAAAAAAAGAGACAATCAGAACCAAATATTTGTCCTGTCATTATGAGTTCTATGTGAGTCTGGGATTGTCTATATAATTGTCAGTTTAGTAAAAATACTGTATTGGGGAAGGCAGAAGAGTGATGATGAAGATCAAGGTGGTTTTGGGGTGCAGGCAGCAGAAAAGTCCTGCCTCTCTTTAGGAAGCAGAAAATATGCTAGCAGAAACCTCACACATCTATTTATAAAGAATTATCCATCTTTTTCTAAAGTGGTGTTTAGACTAAATTTCAGAAAGAAATCTGAAAAGAGAACAGAGGAAAGGATTTTTCCTCTTTTAAGGCAGTAATAATGATAAACAATAGGAAAGTAGCCCATTTATTACAGTCCCTCTGTGCATTAGACTGTGGCACACAGGTCTACAGTGTTGAATCTTGGTTCAGCCACTTCTTAGTTCGTTGACTCTGGGGCAAATTTGTTGACTTTTATAAGGCTGAGTATTCTTATCTAAGAATAGTAATGGTATTTTTGTTATAGGGTTGCTATAATTCATTTAAACAATTCACAATAATACTTGGTTCTTAATAAGGTCTCAGTAAAGACTACTGGCTATTATAACAATTACTAAGCACTTTACACTTATTATCCCATTTTATTCTCAAATAGTCTGTGACTTAGGCACATATATGAATAATTCTACCAGTTAACGTACTGAGGACTTCACAGCTGATAGAAGTTACATGTGCCATGGTCACACAGCCAGTTACTAGTAAATATTTCAGAAATAGGAAAGCTTGTCAATAAACATGTTTTATCAGTAGTGTAAATGGATGCTGAGTTTGATTGTGCATGGCAAATTAGCATTATTTTAGTATAGCTATAAAAAGTTGACTTATGTTAAAATGGTTCTCCTACGCTCTCTATAAGAGAAACAGATGTGAGACAATGAAACAATTAGCAATCTATTGCAGCAACACAGTTAAAAACTATAAATGCACTGTATTAGGAGGTGGTTCAGACTAAAAAGACAAGTAAGAGAGACAAACTGAAATGGAAATAAAGGCTTAAGCAGCAGGAGTTCAAGATCACCCACTTTAATTCAAAAAGGCCTGCTGGAACAAGCAGAAATGGGGTGGGGGGTAGTTAGCAAATAGGGCTGCACCATTAGATGGGTTTTAAAGACACATGGGAAGTGAGTAGAGCATGAGATGTGTGCTTTGGGGACTCAGGATTCTGCCCCCAGCATTTCTGTGCTTCAGTTTGCTCTCTTATTAAATAAAGAGTTGATCTAGAATGAATCTTTTGGATTACTTCCAAATTCTTAGAAAAGGAATTCAAAGGAAGTAGAAGACACAGAAGTAGACTTCAGCGATTAAAGTGGCACTGACTGATCAAAGCACTGGGTTATAAGTTTAACTTTGATGTAAAAGAGAAAAGTGGGACAATCATTGACATGCATGATTAAGGAAAATCGTACCTTTAAAAAAATAAATTAGGCAACATAATTAATAGACTACACGTGGGCTCAAGGCCAGACTAATGTGAATAATCAAAAGAAAATACAAACACTGAAAGTCAAATAGTCTTTATTTGTAGGCAAGCCAAGCTTCAGTTTATGTGGTGTGATATGAAGGTGTTAGAAAAGTCCAGCTATTCCAAAAATGTCTTTCTGACCCTTATAAATTATTGCTTAGATCTAGGCTATCAAAATAAGCTTCTGTGAAATGTCAATTGTACTGTACAATGCACATTTATTTTGCACTCAGCTGTTGTCATGCTTTCTGGTGAATTAGTACGGTCACAGTCTAACTAGCCATGGTCCACTAGGAGACAACGATTTGAAGAGGCAAGGATTCCTTTGCTATGTATGGTACCGCACAAGTCAGTTAAACAGCACACGGCATCTGTCTGGCCCTTGATACTTAGCTAGGTTCTAGAGATTATAAATCAAGCGGTGGTTCATTGCCTTATGATATTTGTAGTCCATAGAGAGTAAACTGCATAAAGATCATGGAGCCGAAGGAGTTTTGAAAAGTGGGACCAAGGAAGAAGGAAAACAAGGCAGAGGGGAAAAGAAAATTGTTGGCTTCCATTACTATTTTGGTTTTTGGCTTGTAAATTTATTTTATCATTTAAGTTTCTTTTTAAAAACTTTTTATTAATAATTTGTGGTATATAATGTTTACGTTTCTTTTGGGGAGTTGGTACATGTGTATAGCACATCTTAATTCCCTTTTCATCCCCTTCTCATCCCTCAAATTTTTTGATTTCCTTTCCCCTTTGAGAAAGATCTACCACTCTACTTCTTATTATCAAGCTTTTCTTTTGCTTTTTATTTGTATTTTGGGTTCTCATGTAAGAGAAACTATCTGATATTTAACATTGTGTGTCTGATTTATTTCATTTAACATTATAGTCTCAAACTGCATTCCTTTCCCTACAAATAACTTAACTATATCTTTGTTTATGGCACAATACTACTCCATTGTGTGTAAATGCCACATTTTTTATCAAGTGAAAAGAATACACATGTCACAGAAAAATGTGCCACTGACCAATAAATACAGGAAAAAATGCTCAACATCAATGGACATTGGAGAAATGAAATCTAAAATAACACTGAGATTTCATCTTAACCCAGAGAGGATGGCTATCATAAAGAAATCAAATAATATTTGCTGGCTAGGCTGTGGGGGAAAAAAAACAAAAAAAAATCTTTGGGGCTGGGGAGTTAGCTCAGTGGTTCCAGCGCCTGTCTTGCAAGCACAAGGACCTGGGCTCAATCCCCGGTAACCACATATCATACTGGGCATGGAGACTCACGCCCAGCAGCAACCAGTACCACATACTACATACCACAGTGCCGGGCATGGTGGCTCATGCCTGTAATCCCAGCACTTGGGAGGCAGAGGCAGGAGGATTGCTGTGATGTGAGTTTGAGGCTGAGCTCAGGGCCAGCCTGAACCATAAAAAGCGAGCTTGTCTCAAAAAAAACAACAAAAAAACCCTCTTTACTTTGTTGGTGGGAATGTAAACCAGTACAACTACTTTGGAAATTAGTATACAGATTCCTCAAAAAACTAAAACTAGAAATTACATTTGATTTAGCTATCCTCCTTCTAGGTATCTTTCCCAACAGAGTTCAAGACATCTTAATATAGTTATAAGACTATACCCATTTGTTGTTGTTGATGTTACTGTTTTGAGATAGAGTCTTGTTATATAGTCAGATTCAGGCTGGCCTTGAACTTCCTACATAATGTAGGCTTGCCTCAAACTTGTGACTGATCTTCCTGCCTCAGTCTCCTAAGTACTATAATTATAGGTGTGTGCCACCACCTCCAGCTCCATCATAATTTCATAATGGATTAGACATTCTGAATTTAAAGACCTGGTGTCAATGAGTGCCCTTACAAATCTGCTAAATTTTAAGCTGATAGGTGTAACTTTGGGTAGGCTTAAAAACAATTCAAAGATAATTTAAATCTTTGTAGTTCAATGATTTTTCTTCTTCAGTCCTTTGAAACTTAAATTAGTAAAATCTTACTACATCAGAATTTTTAAACTATATAGTTTACTGGACAACAAGGACAAGTGCCAATTTTGAAAAACTGTAGTTTAAGTCCCTCAATGACAACACATTAAAGTTTACCTTCCTCAGCATGCCTAGGCTTTGGATTGGATCCCCAGCACTGTCTCCCCAGTGTGGGCCTTCCAAAAGGTTGTGATTTAACCAACTGAAACCAAAAAGTCTAAGGGGAAGAGATCTTTACATTACATAATTACCTATTTAGATAGCAATATAGCAAAATCTATGTTATTTCCATCCCCTGGTAGGATTTGCTGAGGATGGTGCTCAAAGATTCCACATGTTCAACACCTTATTTTCTGAACAATAAATACGTTCAACCCAGTTACTATCACCTGTAACATGTCATTGCAGAAATTTTAAAACATTTTATCCAAGTAACTCATTATGTATAAGATATTCCATACTACTCAACAAATAAAAATCAAGTCAAAAGTTTAATAAAATAACAGCTTTCAGTTACAAGCTAAGACTTAGAAATAAAAGGTTGTTCATTAGTTTTCTGTAGCTGCACTTTTTTATTATACAAGAAATAAGATCAGGGAGCTCTCGTCTAGCATGTATGAGTCCAATTGTTCATGCTCCCACCTCCCCAGGAACTTCACAGTACGCTAATGTCACTGAGGGTGGTGGGGGAAACCTAACCTGGCAGGAGCAGGAAGCAGGAAATGTAAAGGAATTGGGGCTAAAAAGATAATGGAGAACTTCTTTAAACAGCAAACCAGAGACAAACTGTACTTTGACAGATGGCATTAAACATACACCACGAGACATAACTTCAAGTAATGCGAAAAATGCTCAGCTAGGGCTTCGAAACTTGAGAGACCTGATTTGGCTGCGGTGGTTCGTAGGTGGAGGGCCATGGGAAAGCATATTAATACTTGCCTGTATTTATTTACTGAGTTCTGAATATGCCAAGGACTGTGTTTCATATTTCTATCAGCCTAAATCTTCCTGACCTTTCACATTCCATCCTTTGAACTTCCCACCCCGAGGCAGTGACACTGGAAAGCGACAAGGTCATGAGCACAGAGTTCTGGTAAGTGAAATAAGTGCTCTTTTACAGAAGCATCCTGCAAAAGCCTGATGAAATGCCACCTCCTCCGGGTAGTTGCTCTCAACCTTTGGAGACTGTTCCTCTGGAGGTTAGGATTTAGAATGACCTGTGCGAATGAAAGGACAAGATGTAGAAAAAGGAGAAGAAAGGGTAGAGGCAAACACAAGAACAGTATGAGAACTGTCAGCAGTGTTACCGGTGACATGCACAAACAAAACCTTTAGGTTAGGCAAGGCTGATGCCACCAAATCATATTCAACCGTCCTCAGGTAAGAAGTACAAAATGAAGACTAAATTAGACAACGAATGCACAACATTTAACAGTGTCTGGAAGAGTAACATAACCGTGGCTCCTCATCTAATTGCCTTGACTGAAGCCTGGGTTTATCTGTCATGCTAAAAAAGTTGTAGAGACTCAGTAGGGAAAAGACAAAACAGAGGGAGATGGATGGGAACACAGAGAGAAAAAATAAGAGCTAGAGAGAAGAGAGAGAAAGAAAATGTAAGGAAGTCATGGTGGAGAAGAGAAAGGAGAATGGAAGCAAAAAGGTACAAGGAAAAAGAAAAAGGGGATTCTGGAGATGAAGTAGAAAAGTGTGGCTGTGCTGCAGAATTCAGAGCTCCCTCTGGAGGTGTGCGCACACGCCCAGGCACTCACTTACCACTGTCCAATATGTTCGCCTTTCTTGCCCTGATGAGCTCTGGGTCATTCTGTTTTCTGGCTTCTGCTTTTCTACCACCCTGAGCCTGGCTGGTGGAAAGAAGGAGGTAGCCAGAGCACAACCGCTCCCCAGTCCTAACCCCACATCCCCGCAGCTCCTCGCTGTACCACTCAAACTCTAGAGAAGGAGATGCTCCAGGCAGTTGGCTGCTAATCACAAGATTGCTTCACTCTCCTCTGGTTGAACTTCTAGTTCTATATCAACACTTTTTGGAATTAATCTGTTGCATTAAATGATCACTACTGAATTACCTTGGAGAGAAAACTTTGTTCCACTTGGATTTACCCCTGGAGTTTAAAGATGCCTTCTCAGTGGGACCATGAGCAGCACATGGACAGAAAGAAATCCAGCCCACTGCGGACCTCAAGAAGGGTCAGGGTCCATCCGGGAAACAGATTAGAAAGCGTTTCGTCAGTGACAAATCATACTGGCTGTAGGACGAGGGGTGTCCTAGCCCAGATAATTATCCATAAATAATTAAATGCTTGCCCATTCCTTTGTGACTTACTCGCTCTGATCAGCGGCTTTGGCTCAAGGAACATCTCTGCAGAATCCAGTTTTATCCTTCCAAGGATTAAGGACCCATTATGAGCATACAGACATATGGTTAGGTTTGGTGGACAGTAGATAAAATATAGGAAAAATGGAGGGCGTGCTCAGTGTTTGGAAGTGCAAGATGAGGTTTGTAATCTATCCGGAAACTTAATAAAGACTAGAACTTTTCCAGTTAGGATATTATTTTTACAGCCTTCATTTCTCCCATCACCAAGGACACAGCATTGGAATACAACTGCTCCCTAAGTCACACTGGTACCAACCACAAGGGGAACTGCGACTGAGGTCTGGAAGGCTGTGCCAAAATGGCAGAGGAGCTGTTTAGGAGAAGTGGACAGGTGGAAGGAGCTATGGAGTTTTCCAGCAGATGACAGCACAGAATCCCAACGGAGGTTATGAAGGAGGCACTTATTTAGATAGAGGCTTTGGGGTGGAACCGGGCAGTGGAGGGTGAAAGCCCAGCCAGAGACTAAGGAATTGGAGTTCTAGGCCAGGTGGCGTCATCCGAGGATCTTGAGCAGGAGCGAGTCAAGGTCATTTCTGGAAGGACCACTTGGACTGCTATGAGGAGACCGGGTTGGAAGCAGAGAAGCTAGAACGAGGCAGCCTCGAGTTGACCATCTCCAAAGGGGAGTAAGTGACGTTTGGGCTGCTTATCTGTCTGAGGGCAAGCTCTGTATGCCAGGGGAGGGGAAAAGAGGGCAAGCGGTACAGAGGTGCCCCTTTCTGTAGCTGGATGATAAGTCTCCAACACAAGAAGTTTCGAGTTTTTCCTTGCCAAGGTCGGGCCACTACAGGTGGGCGACCGAGAGCTGTGGGCGAGCGCTTGGCTGCACACGGCCCTGGACAGCCACCGTGCTCGTTCCCCGTAGGCCCGGACACTGCTTCGAGCCGTGCCGGCAGGCGCTCCAGGAGCTGCGCGGCGGCGGCTCCAGGAGGCCTGGCGGGCGGCGGCGAAAGGCTGTGCCCCAGTTTGTGTCCAATCAGGGAGGGCGGGCTGTGCCCCGAGCCAGGCAGCAATGCGTAAACAAACCCACGGCAACTCCTCCGCCCCCTTGGCGCGCTAGCCCTGCGCCCGTCGCCGTCGCTACCGCCCGCTCCGCGCTCCTCTCGCCCGCCCAGCCCCCCGCCCCGCGCCGCTCGCACCCCGCCGCCCCGCCCAGTCCCCGCGGCGCGGGCTCCTCACCTACCGCCCCGCGCGCGCGCTCGCGGACCACGCGCCCCGCGCCGCCCGCCCGAATCGTGGCCTCTCGAGAGCGAGGTAAGAGCAATGCGCGGGGACTCGGCGCTGCGCCGCTGGCGCGGCCCGGGGAAGTTTCTGGCGCGGCCGTTTCCTTTGGGCCGGGCTGGGGAGGTGGCCCGGCGCCGCGCGAGCCGGGCTGTCGGGAGGGGCTGCGCGGGACCCAAGTTGCAGACCTGCGGCCGGCCGGGCTGGTGGGCTGCGCGGCGGGGCGCGAGGCGCGCGGGGAAGGGCCGGAGCGCGGTGGGGCCGGCGCCGCGCGGGCGGGCGGGCGGGCGGGGGCCCCGAGGAACTTTCTCCTCCCCAGCGGGCGCCTGCCAGCGGCCCGGACGCCGGCGGAGCGGCCCTGGCTGGAGGGAAACCGTGAGATGTGTTGGGAGAAGCTGACGCAGTTTGTGACGCTCGCGGCTTCCTGACAGGGACCGGCGACAGCAGCGCCTCCGCGGAGGAGGGAGGTCGAGCGGCGCTCGGGCCCTTCCCCCGCCCGGGAGCCGCGCGCCCGGGCGCCTGGTTCGGGGCGGTGGGCTGGGAGGCGAGCATCGGCTGCCGGCGGGACTCGGGCCCGGGTGGCGCGCGCTGCTTCCGTTTTGCCTCGCTCGGGTTATTATATAAGATGTCACCGAGAGGAACGGGCCGAGCGGCAGGCGCGTCGGCCTCCGCGAGGGGCCGGCCCGGGCGGGACCCACCTGTGCGCCCTCCGCGCCCCCTGCGGGCGCCGCCCGCGCGCGTGCTGGGTGGGGTGCAGGGACGCCCGTGCCCGCCGCCGCCCTCCCCGCCCCCGGAGCACCCGGGCAGCGGCCGAAACGCGCAGTTTCCTTTCTGCCACCTCGCCTGAGTGTACGCATTTCTGGCTCCGGGCGTTTGTACTTGGAAACATTTGTTCAATATTAAGGAAGCTGCGTGTGCGACCGTCATAGTACGCCCGGAACCGGTGGCTGTGAGCCCCGGGGCGGTGAATGAATCATCGCCCCGCGGACGGAGCTTGGATGATTCATGCGGGGTACACACACGCGCACGTACTCGCCGTGTGCCTCTGACCCGGGAGAGCGGCCTTTCTGCAGTGACGACGCCGTAGAGGCGGGGGAGAGTTATTGGCAAAGGGCGCCCCACGCACGCACTAACTTTGAGGCTGTCAAATTCCCCACTTTCCCCCAGGCTGGGTTCTAGGTTTCTGGAAGTGCAGGCTGCTAGATTCCACCTGGCCGCGTTCCGGAGCTGGTAGAGGAGCGCTGATTCCAGGCAGGACTGGGTCCTGTTTCATTCAGAATTGGTACAGTGAGGAGCGAGGGAGAGAGACATTGGACTCTGAATCTTTTTAGTAACTGCGTCTATTTAACTGGCTATCAAGTAATTAGCAAAACAAGTGGATCTTAAAAACAAGTGACACTTTAAACAGTCTCAAGGATTAAGTTGGGGTGCCCTTCCCCGCTGAATTCTAAAAGAACCTAATTTCCCATCCATGGGTACAGAATTTTTCCCAAGTTGTCATCGCTTAATCACTAACTTGATTATTCTCACCCCATGCCACACTGCGACGATTAAGAGTAAAGCTTTCTTATCATTCAGGTTGCATCTCAAATGGCATCTATCCATACAGCCTGTCTTTATCATCTTACCTCTTGACTCTTCCTACATGAAACCACTGCGAAGTGTAATTTTGTTTTCTTTATTAAACATACTCGCTGTTTGACATTATTTTGCATAGGATTCTTTAAGGTCGCTTACTGCAAGAATATAAGCGCCACTGTGGTTGGGGGGTGAGCATGAGTCCCTTGCCTGTTCACTGCTAAAATCCGAAAATCTTAACAGTGCTTTGTATAAATTAAGCTCTCAGTATTTGTTGACTAGTGGATGGATAGATTATTTCCTTGGTTTCTTGGTAGAATTATCTTTGCCAGTTGAAATTCAGTGCTGTGGGCACGTCACCAACGCAGTGCAATTCTAATTTCTCCCTCTCTTTCTGTCTCTCTCTCTCTCTCTCTGCTTTTCTTACTTTCTTCTATGTGCTCTTAGTTTGCAGCAAAATCTGGGGTAAGCATCCTATCCCAAGATGCTTAATACGAAGAAAGTATGTGGTGCCTTGTCAAGATAAAATTCATTCACTACTGTGTAAGTTCATGAATGATGAAAAATGTCTCCTGGTTAAAAGAAGAGGTATGAGGAGGAATCGAGCAGAGTAAAATTTTCACATTCCTATGCTCCTACTCGAATGAAATGCTGATCTTTCCATATTCCTCCCTTCCTGCTACCCTAAACCAGCCTCAAACTTAGCTGCAGTATGAGAAGAGCTGTAGCTGTAGCGGTGGCACTTAATATGAAGTGTTAATTTCACTGAATGGAGAATTCATTCTGCAGAAGCCTCAACCCAAATGTGTTGTTGATAATTCCTCAGAAGAGCAGATAAAGGAGTTGGTTAAAATTATATTTTAAATATCTTAAGTGAATAGTAAGACTTTCAGTATTACTTACTAGTAATTGACTTTAAATATTGGAAGGATTTGAATGCAATGTTTAACATTCATTTAGAGGATAAAGTTTGATAAACTTTATATTATTACACATGACAAACCTTGAAAACATTGATCAGCTTGAACTTGTAGCAGTGCTCATAGTACACAGTACCTCTTCTACAAAGTCACTGCTGAAGAAGAGCAGGTACCTTTCAGTTCTCTTTGCATAGTCGTACATGTGATCATAGAAGTACAGTCTCAAGAATGAGTGCAGAGAAGATAGTTTTAGAACTGAAAAAGACCTTGAAATTATTTGGCACAGTTCTTTTCCTTATTACCATCCATTTACTGAGGAAACCAAGCCACAGTGACAGGACTTGCTCCAGACTCAGGGCTGAAATTAGAACTAAGAGTCCTGACTCACACTCTGGGACTTACGTAGGTGGAAGCCCCTCAATTAGCCTGAGCTCTGCTGGATGGGGAGGGATGGCTCCTCTCATTCCCAGCTTATCTGTCTCTCGCTTGTAAACTCTTGGAGAGTAGGCTCTTGCCTCATCTAGCTTTGTACCTTCTGTATCCCTTTGACATCTAGGCGCTGAACAAATACTTTCTGAATGTGATTGAACAAATGAATATTAAATTGAAAATATATTTTTAAAATGAAAAACAGGGAACTGTTTCTTTTCCAGATTTAAGTTGTTTTTTGACAAAGAATCAGAATGTTGGTAGTAAATGACTTTGTAACTTTTACTGGCTCAATACTTGTAATTACACATAGTTATTTAGTTGGCTTAATTATTCTTTACAAAAATAGTGGGAGACAAGGGTCAGGAAGTCTAGTACATTTTGAATCTGCCATAGTATTAAATAGAAAAACCTATCTTTACACTCTGGGAGATTTGGGTTAAAACCTAGCACTGCCCCTAATAAGCTGTACTGTCCCCAGTGAGCTACTTATCATTTGGGCAAATTCTCTCATCTCGAAAGTAGAAGACTTTGTCACCAACCTTGAAGGAGTATTGTGAGCCTGGCATGCATGATTCACCAGTGGTCTGGTGTACACAAGGCCCTTAATAGTTTATTACAACTGATGTATGTAACCTTGAGAGTCAGGTTAATCTTTCACAGTTTTAATTTTCTCAACTATGGATTGTGATTGAGATGGGGGCAAGGAGAATTAAATGATTTCCAAGGTCTTGCCCAACTCTATGGCTTTAGGAGCCAATTAAGAATGTATAATTCCACAATTTCAGTTTTTTTTTAATCCTTATATCTTTGATCTAACAAAAGGAACTGCAGAAAGTGCTGTTTCTAAATTTCCCTAAAAATTTGTTCTAATTAACTTTGCTGATGTTAAGTACATCCTCATTATTTTATGCTATATTGTAGATATGAGGTTAATTTGAATATTCTTTCCTTTGGCTTACTAAATATACAACAGTACAAGGTGTATGTAATTTAATCAGACACAGACATCTTTGCTTTGAAAGGCTTAAGAGTCACACAGAGACCTAAAACAGGTAACCAAGATTTGTATTACATGGAAGAACTGTTGGGTGCAAAGAAAATACTTGGTGACTTCAGAAAATTCCAAGATAAATTGAGAAAAAAAGGTAAACAGGGAATTTTAGAAAGCTTTAAAGCATGGTAAGGCTTCCACTGCTAGAGATTTGGACACCAGCTGTACTCAGATCTGAAGGAAAGAAAATATGAGCAGATCCAGTGTTGGAGAAAAGTGTGGTTAAACTGGAAGTTAAGGAGCCTAAAGGGAGTTTAATAGGAGAGGAGGCTGCACTGGGAGATTAGGACCACGTCGTGAAGCATCTTAACTACTTCGGGCCAAGGAGACAGTCGAGAATCATCAAAGATACAGTAGGTGAGGAAATAAGGTGAGCAGTGCTGCGCTTTGAAATTAATCTATTTCTGGGTCAGCCGGGTAACCCCAGTTAGGAAACTGTTAAAATAGCTTCTAAAGGAGAAGAACGAAAACGTAAATTAGAGGGGAGCTATGAGGTAGGTGAAACACAGTAGAAGTAAATTCAACACAATTTATTGGCTAGTTGGATGTAGAAGTTGAGGGAGAAGTCAAAGGCAAAGCTGAGTAACCTAGGGTGGTATTGACAGGAACTGAAAGAGAACAGAGGTCTTTACTGAAGCCTCTGCAAGCCAGTGTCAGTCAGACTGTATTCATGTAATTAATGGAAGTACTTATAAGGATTTGGATATGCTAATTCTTTTGTGCCAGAAGACTGTCTAGGCAGATGAAAGCCATTAAAAAACAGAGATGGGCCTTTTGGAGGAGAAAAGTAAACCTGTGAAAATGGTCAGGGTATATGATGAGAAAAGTAAAAGGCTAAGACAGAACCTTGAAAAAGCCATATATGTGAGCTGAGATGAAGATAGAAGGAAGCAGTCAAGATATTGGAAAGAAAGAAACGGGACGAGAACAAGGAAAAGATAAGGTAAAGAAAGGTGAAGAAGGAGAATGTGGAGAACCCTGATGAGCTTGCAAGACTGAGACTGAAGACTTAGAAATGCTCGATGATGCCATTGTCAGTAGCCTTTGAGGAGCAAGGTCAGTTGGGCATTAGATACAGAGATCAGGTAGGTATGTACTTCTGGGCTGCCTGAATGAAAAGAAAATAAAGCAAATGTGAGCTCTCTTTATTCAGACTACAAAAACTGAGGATGGAAATAACTTGAGAAAATGATGAAATTTTTGTAAAAGTAAAACTATAAGGAAGGCCTAAGAGTATCTGTCACTGGAATGGCTACCAGTGAAGAGAAAGGGATGCGATCAAAGGTGTGCACAGGAAGGTAGTTAGCACAGGTAGGTGAGAGAGGAGCACAGACCGTGACTTGATATCTGGCTTGCCCAGAACATAGTGGTTCACACTTATCCTCTTAATTAATTGGACAAATAATTCTTATTTTTATTTTAAAATAGACTCTTAAAGAAATTTTTTCATTACCCTGATCAGGATGAAGAAGTTATTTACGGGAGCCAGGGATTTAGTTCAATGCAAACGCAAGGTCTGGAGTTCGATCCTCAGTAACCACACACCAGTGCCGGGCATGGTGGCTCACGCCCGTAATCCCAGCACTCAAGAGGCAGAGGCAGAGGCAGAGGCAGGAGTATTGCTGTGTGTTTGAGGCTTGCCTAGACTACATAGTGAGTTCAGGGCCAGCTTGAAAAAAATAAAGAAAGAACTTACTTATGGAAAAACGTGACAGTATGACAACAAAAAAAATTAAAAATATATTAATCAGGAACGAAGAAATAAAACTGTCTTTGTTTGAATATAGTATGATTGTATATGTAAATCTGAAAGAATTGACAATAAAACCTCCTAGAACTAATAGTTACATCAAAGTTAAAAGATAGAAAGCTTGGAGACTGGGAGTTAGCTCAGTGGTTCAGGCACCTGTCTTGCAAGTGCAAGGACCCGGGTTCAATCCTCGATAACCACATACCATACTGGGCGTGGAGACTCACGCCCAGCAGCAACCAATACCACATACCAGTGCCAGGCGTGGTGGCTCATGCCTGTAATCCCAGCACTCAGGAGGCAGAGGCAGGAGGATTGCTGTGATGTGAGTCTGAGGCTGAGCTCAGGGCCAGCCTGAACCACAAAGTGAGACCCTGTCTCAAAAAACCTAAAAAAAAAAAAAAAAAAATAGAAGGCTTATATATAGAAATAAATTGCTTTCATATATACCAAGAATGAATAATTAAAATTTGAAATTATCACAATAAAATTATATCAGCACCCCCAAAGAAGTGAAATATTAGATGTAAACCTAACAAAATGCAAATAAGATCTACATGAGCATGACTAAAATGCCAAGGAAAGAAATAAAAGAAAAATTAAATAGATTCCATATTCATGGATAAGACGACTCAATATTATCAAAACTTCCTAACTTGATTTATAGATTCAGTGTAACCTTAATCAAAGTTCTAGCAAGTTATTTGAGAATAGTGACAGATTGACCCCAAAGTTTATATAAAGAGCCAAAAGACCCAAAATAGCTAACACGTTAATCAAGAACAAAATTGGCTGGATGTAGGTGGTATGGGTCTATAACCCCAGCATTTAGAAGGCTGAGACAGGAGAATCTCCATGAGTTCAAGGGCAGCCTGAGCCACATAGGGAGTTTAAGGCCCAGCTGAACTACATAATTACAACTGGTATCAAAAATAAAAAACTAAAACTTTCACCACTCCTGTTTAATATTGTGCTGGAAACATTAGCCACAGCAATCAGGCAAGACAAAGAAATAAAGGGAATAAAGATAGGAAATGAAGAAGTTAAACTGTCATTATTTGCTGATGACATGATACTCTATCTAGAAGATCCTAAAAACTCAACCAAGAGACTGCTAGTCCTAATCGCCAAATTTAGTAGTACAGCTGGATACAAGGTTAATGCTCAGAAATCATTAGTCTTTATATAGACAAACAACAGATTCACTGAGCAAGAAATTGGGGAATCAATCCCCTTCACAGTAACATCCAAAAAAAAAGAAATATCTAGGAATTAATCTAACAAAGGAGATGAAAGACTATTACTCTGAAAATTACAGTACTCTGAAAAAGGAGATAGAAGATACCAGAAAATGGAAAGACATTCCTTGTTCCTGGGTTGGAAGAATCAGTATCGTCAAAATAGCTATACTCCCACAACTATTATACAGATTCAGCACAATCCCAATTGAACTCCCAACTGCATATTTCACAGATCTAGAGAATTACAATTCAAAAATTCATCTGGAATCACAAAAGACCTAGAATAGCAAAAGCAGTTTGTCGGTGTAAGTCCGATGTATGTCCGGGGTCGCAGAAGGAAACGAGGCACTCAGGGATGAGATCCAGCAGGGAGAACAGCCTCAGAGGACTGAACCACCGAGCTGTCTTCCAACAGCTCTTTTATTATGGAGCAAATACAAAGTAGCAACACATAGGGGTAAAAACAGAAGAGGTGGGCTGGAGCATTTCCTGG
>PVIR01011906.1:0-45755 GCA_004026965.1 Petromus typicus | reverse complement strand
AAAAAAAAAAAAAAAGATATATCACCCCAAAGTAATAAAGACTGGGTTAGGGTATAGCTCAGGGGTGGAGGACATGTATATGTTCTGCACCTTTATTTCCTGTACCCAAAACAAAAACAATAAGCATCCCTTAACAAAATGCCTGGAATCAGAACGCTTTTGGATTTCAATCTTTTTCAGAGTTTGGAGAAAAAACATAATGAGAAATCTTAGGGATGGGTCCCAAATCTGAACAGCAAAGTCACGTATGTCACATGTAGCTCAAGGAAGACTTCAGGCAATGACTTCCGTGTGCCTACTGAACACTGAGGTCAGGTGTGGGGTTTGCCTCTCATAGGGTGAAGCTGGAGACTGAAAAGTAATGCTTTTTTGGAGCATTTCAGATTTTGAATTTTCACATGGGGCAGGCCTACTTATACCAATCAGAAGAGATAGATAGCATTTACCACCTCTTAAAACATCCTCAGTAAGCATGGCTCTATGTCCATCATGTTCCTTGGCCGTTCCAGTCCCGGAATTTGCCCATGAGAAAAACACCATTATTACTACTACTGTCTTCACCATACAAATGAGGTTAAACATCCCCAAAACCCAAGAAACAGTTGTAATTGAAGAAGGAAACTTTGATCTTGATACATGTCAGGCCAAAATGATCTTTTATTTACTTGAAAGAATACATGTTAATACCATAATCATTCAAGTGAAAAAATGAATTTAACATTTTTTTTGGAGAAAAATATGGTACTCATTGAATATAAATAACTTTGGGAAGTTGAGCATACCTTGGAGAAGAATGATTTTCCTTTGGAGAGAGCTTCAGGTTCAGTTCCTGCACCTCTGGCAGGAAATGAGAATTCTAAGAACTGCACGTGTCCACTGAGGTGTAGGGTTCTATCTTTATCCAACAGAACCTAACTCTAAAAAGGAATTCTAATGTGTTTCTTGCCACTGCCATTCATATCTTATTTACACTGTTAATAATCTTCATGAAGCCTAAATTTGGAAATAGTTAAGGAATGTTTGGCCATGCAAATGAATGAGTAAAAATTAATTTTGTTTTAAAAATAAGAATAATGTAGACCTTAGGATGCCAGTGGTGAGCTTAGAATTTCTTAAATATTTAAGGAAGCTTTTGACTCATTTCATATTCTTGAAGCAATTAATACAGAAAAGTTTTGGATTTTTGTTTTATTTTAGCCAATGTACACAACACATGAGCTTATACAAGCCTTGTGTCTTTCTTATTACATTATTATGTTTTTCAGTTGGCAGGAAAATAATAGGGATTCTGAATAATTCTTAGACTTCAGATTTCAAGGACTGATATAAGCAAATAGCGAGTCAAGGACATCTGCTATTTCCACTTCTAATTAACATGGAACTGGAGGCTGTAGCCATGGCAGTTTGGAAAGAAAACAAAAGACACCCTGACTGACAAGACAGACACCTTAGTGCTCACAGATATCACGACTTTAGGCCAGGCATGCTGGCATACATCTGCAATTGTAGCACTATGGGAGGCTGAGACAGGGTGACTACAGGTTCAACCCAGCTAATACAACTTAGTGACTTAATAAGCCTTTGTCTCAAGGATTAAAAAAGAGAGGGTGGGTGTGGGGACACAGACCAGTGCATAGGATTCAATCCACAGTATGGAGAGAGAAAAAAAGTCAAGATTTCCTATGTAAAAATTTTTGAGGCTCCCAGAAAAAAACAAAAAGGGTTGAGTTCAGCAAGGTCTCACAGGATATGAAATCGATTTACAAAAACAATTGGTATTTCTACACACAAACAATGAATGACCTAGAAAGTGAAGTGCAAATCAAGTTCATTTACAATCACTGTGTATGTCCCAGCTGATGTTATCTGGCCAGAACTGAGCCTCAAGTTCATGTGGACATACGAGGGACACAGAAGAGTCAAAACAATATTGAGAGAACAGAAACAAAGCTGACGTGTTAAAAAACTCCAATTCCAAAGGTTACTACTGAGTTATAGGAATCAAAACAGAGTGGCAATAAACAGCAGAAGGACCAACATATACTAAACAGAAATCATACACTGAGTAGAAGTCAAGAGTCCAGAAATAAACCCTTCCATTTTTGGCTAGCCAGCTATTGAGGAAAAGAGCAATTGTGGACAAACGGTGTTGCAAAAACTGAATCTCCTTATGCAGAAAGAATGAATGCGCCTCTCACCAGACACAGCAAACAGAAACTCAGGTTCCCTTGGGGGGCTGTGGGTAAGAACAGAAGCTTCTCAGAAGCAGCCTGCGTTGTGCATCGACAGAGGGATGGGGTCAGGAAAATAGAAGTGCAGCAGAGCACTGCTCTGCCACAAAGACAGATGCGCAGGAGCCAGGCAGGAAAATGAGCGCAACTTGAGACCACAGTGGTAAGTGAACTAAAGCAGACACAAAAGCTTACATGTTACACAGTTTCTCATATGTGAAACCCAAAGAATAAATAAAAGGCAAAATAAAAGGTAAGAGGAAGTAGGGGACATCGATCATTGAATAGGGAAGAGTGGGAAGGGATCAAGAGATAATGCGAGACGGAGGGGAAGAGGATGAAAAAGGATGTAAAACACTGTGGAGAAGGCATGGACAAAATGAAAACCCCTCCTACCTGCTGGGGAATATTTTCCAATCATGTGTCTGATACAGGATTGGGTTCTTTTTTTTTTTTTTTTTTTTTTTTAAGGTCTTTTGAGACAGGGTCTCGCTTTGTGGTTCAGGCTGGCCCTGAGCTCAGCCTCAAACTCACATCACAGCAGTCCTCCTGCCTCTGCCTCCCGAGTGCTGGGATTACAGGCGTGAGCCACCACACCCGGCACTGTGGTATGTGGTACTGGTTGCTGCTGGGCATGAGTCTCCACACCCAGTATGGTATGTGGTTACCAGGGATCGAACCTGGGTCCTTGCGCTTGCAAGACAGGCGCTGGAACCACTGAGCTAACTCCCCGGCCCAGGATTGGTATTTTTTTAATCTTACAACTGAAGAATAAAACAAACTGCAGAATGCATGAGATCAGATGCTTCTCCTGGTAAGAGGTACAAGTGACCAGTAAGAATGTGGGAAGACTCTGGGGAACTGAAACCACAAAGAGATCCAACTTCCAAGATGGCTATGACAGAAAAGAACTAATTTCGACTCTGTGAGGACAGTACCAGCCACTGAACAGTACGCTGCATGTGGGTAAGCCACGTGGCATGCAGATCCTGCCTCCAGGCCCATAGTCCAGGCGGACAGTAAGATACAAATCAGCACCACATGTGCAGCTCACAATGTACCGAAAAACGGGACATGACGCTGGAAAGCTGGTAAAATGCTTCTTCACTTTCTCCCACCAGGACTGTGGAGCCCAATTCGTAATGTATCTGCAGTGCGTACACCAAATGGGAGGGTTCTCTGCGCGCATTAGCACAAGTTTTAAGGCAGAGAGCTGCTGACTCGGCACAGCCTTCCACATTCACAGACCCTGCTCTCCTTGTGACTACGTTAAAATCAGTTTTATGAGCAACTGCATCCTTGTTTGAAAACAGCTACTATTAAAAAATGTAATGCCTGCTCATAAAACCTATGTGAATTCAAACGTGAGCCCTAACCGTGAACTAAGTGATATTCAACAGCTCTGTGTCCATTTGGAAAGCAGAGTTTTGGGTATGAAATATTTATGTGCCTTTGGGATCTAAACTTAATGAGCATCAAAATTTCACAAATGATTGATTATTATTTAGAAATCCCGACAGGACATCTTGTAACCTATTACCTGTAAAGCTTCCCATTTTAAGATCAAACTAATGCCTTAATCCTCAAAATCTTTACTTGTATGCTTTCCTCATAAACTTAAGAGATTCAGGGAAAAATAAGTACAGAAAGGCTATCATCAAAACCATTTAAAGCTTACAGTTCAAAGTGCGCTGCAGCATACATTGCCTTGGTAGGAGACTGTTTTGCAATTCTGTGCCTGCTAAGAGCTGCTCTTGCAAAGCCAATTAGGTATTAGCAGAGGTATTCTCAGAAGGAGGCCCATAAACACTGTTTCTAGGGCCCTGGGAAGCCAGCTTCCCAGGAATACAGAAAAGCACCGCAGACACAATTCCACAATGCACTGAGACAAGGGTTAGCATTAGGTCTTTATGTCCTAATTTCAGCACAAGTCTGAAATCCAGGGGAATAGCTGAAGCCCTCCCTAGCAGAGGACTCCCTACGTGGGCCACAGGTACGAGGGAGCACACAGGAACCTGGAGAATGGGCGTGGGCACAGCCACACACCTGTGCCCCGTGAGCCCAGGACTCCCATCTTACAGGGAGGCTGCCTTCCGCCCTCCTCCCAAGTGTGGATCAGAGGCCGGGGGCTTTGGCCTGTATCAGAAGACCCCTGCAGCACTTCTCCAAGCCTGAAGCTATTACTCTGAGAATCTGGCCACGCTCCAACTCAGGTAATTATGCTCTGTCTCCTAAATTTGCCCCGCTGTTTCAGTTAGGTACAGCATTGTTCATTTTCCTGCCTTTTCAGAAAATTACAGGGGGGAGGAAATTCTTCTTGACCTCCTGGAATTGCTGATATTGGAGGGAAGGAAAGTGTGACATGCCACGAGTCACAGTTGTTGGAGTACGGAACTTGGGGGTGACAGTGGCATGTCCAGCCACTCATGTGGCAAGTTTCAGAGCAGACGAGAGCGACCCCTGGGTGGAACAGGACAACTGTGTGATGCTGCCACTCGGGTTCCACCCACAAGTCTGCTCCACAAGGCCAGCAGGAGTCACCGGATGGTGTAGGAAACCCATGGACAAAGGGGGTGCAGAGATCCCTGCAAGTGTGGGTATTTCTAGTATTGCGGATAGAACCATCCTCTCGTGTTTGGGCTGGGCTGTCTGCAGAAACCCAATGTTAGGAACTAGCCAGCTTCTCTTACTGCCAAGGATTCTAAAAATAAACCAAGCTGTCATTGTAACCCTGGCCAAAAATCTGAAGCCTGACAATATCAATTTTGGACAAGGATACAGGGGGAATAAAACTTCTGTGCACTGTTGGTAGGGATAGGAAACCGTTGTGGGCACTTTCCCGAACAATTTGGCAACAGCTAATACAACTACAAGTGCATCTCCTCCACCCAGCACTGCTGCCTGAAGAATACACACAGACGCGCCGAGGTGTTGGCACACCCCGCAGACAACCCAGGCACGGATGCTGAATTGTATAGAAGAATAAAACAAAATGTAGCTTATTTCTATGAGTGGATACCATGAGTTGGGCTGAAAAAAAGTAATACTAAGTGGACGAGAAAAAGTCAGAGAACTTGGGGCTCTTCGTGCATGACAGCCACACCTGTGGATTCAACCAGCTACTGAACAAAATCGTCTGAAAAGCACAAACTGCCATCCTGCATATCGGCAGAGGCCGCTCGCAGCCTGGACCCAGTGTGGGGCCCTCGGCTCACCCAGAGACGGCATCAGGTTGCTGGAGCATGTGCACTGGGTTCATGTGAACAGCAGCCAGATTGTGAGAGCAGAAGCAGGGACTTAGAGCCCACCTTCCAAGACTATGCACGTGTCTATGCCGTTGGATGCCACTCATTAGCATTTCCAGGAGATGCGGCTTTATAATATATATATATATATATATATATATATATATATATATATATATATACATACGTATGTATGTATGTATGTATGTATGTATATATATATATATACACATACATACATATATACATATCAGGAACCAGTTATAGGAAGAAGCACAGGCACACATCTGCAGGGCCAGATGTCATATGGCAGCACCTTGGTAAATGCCCAGCCATACTCACTCCGCAGCAGAGCAGAAAGACCTCACCTGACTTCATCCCCATAGTGGAGCACAAAAGCCTCAACTGACTTCCTCGATATTGCAGAATGCTGGGAGGAAGGGACCTGGCTGACCTGCCCACCTGACTACCCCATCTGGGCTGTGCCAGGATGCAGAGATCCAGAGGCACAGGAGGACGCCTAGCCTCAGGAACTCAGGTTGCCCTCTGAGAGTCACAAGCCCCGCAATGGGCATCCATCCACCTGGCAGCATCCTGGGCAGCATGCATAGCTCAGGTTTGGGGTCTGCCTATTGTGCCAGCCTGGATCAACTACGTTTCTGGGGCTCCAACTGCCACCCAACTGCCATCACTAAAAGCTCTTCATACTGAAAGACCCACTGCCTGCCGCTGTAGGTGGACTCAGAATTGAGGACCGAGCGAGGGTGGGACAGCCCGCACCGTGCCATGGCTGCCAGCTGCACCACTGTATCTGTTTGTAAGAATGGCGGTGACTATCACAGTTCTTCATATTAGACGTTTCAAGAAGTATATATTATCATCCACTGTACGTTTTTAAAGTTCTAATTTGCAGAAGTTGAGAAGCAGGCCATTTCTGAGGTGCCCAAGTAGTGCAGGTGAGGATGTTAGGGTGGACAATTTCCGAGCCTGTTTTGACATTAGGTTTAAAACTATTTGAAGCCAGGCATGGTGACACACACCTGTAATGCCAGCACTGAGGAGGCTGAGACAGGAGTATTGCTGTAAGTTTGAGGCCAGTGTGGGCTACACAATGAGAGCCTGGCTCAAAATACCAAAACAAAATAAAACTGATGAAACAAAGAACAGCAGTAGAAAGATACTTGATACAGGATTGAAATACACTGACTGTCATCACTGAACCTTGCACTGCTACCGAGAAGGGAAGTCTGGAGCTCAGGGCAACAGGTCAGTGGGCTCTACAAGGCAGTGTGAGTGCAGCAAAGTGCTCCTTTATTCTCTAGTCCTGTGAAAGGTACTCGAGACATGTGCAGACTCTGAATGGAGAAAGGAAATGCCCGTGTGGACTCCAGGCTGGAAAAGCAGCACCTGGAGACTCGTTGGACGTCCTGGCAGGAGCACCGCCCTGGGTTCCAGCCCTTCTCTTGGTCTGTGAGGGACACGTGTCCCAGTGATGGACCTGCATGTTCAGAACCAGAGACTACTTACTACATGGATGGCCCAGGACCTTCACTTCATCGATAGCCAGGTAGCCTTGGTGTCCAGAAGTAACCACTTCAAAAATCACCTGGAAAGGTAAGAAAGATTCACATTATTCGCTCATTCTGAAACACTGTACTAAGCACCTCCTAGAAACATAGCCTTCTGCAGCTGCCCCCGTGCAGCTTCCCCCTCCCGGAAGGAAGTCGCTCCGTCCTCCTGGAGTCTTTGTCCTGAGCACCCGAGGGGTCTCAGTCTTCTCAGTACTCGTGCCTCCTGCAGGTATCCACATGTACAGGTCCCCAGCACAGATCACCTGACCCCAGCCTGGCCCTCCAGGGACCTCGAGGACTCAGCTGTCCTGGATGGGGCCATGGAGCAGGACAGATGTTTGGACCTCACAACGGGCTTAGGAGAGGAGTGAAGCATCTGAGGCCTCGGAGCAGACTTGAGACAAGGACAATCACTCCCACAAAATCACACTGTACTTAAAGTTTAACTGCATGTTAATTTTATGCCCCCACACACATTAGGATCTGTCTTTAATCCTCAGGAAGAGCAACAAGATTTAGCTTCCTCTGTATAACAGTTCTGAAGGGATTTCCTGGCCAGATGGATCTACGCAAGGTGCTGGACTCACCCAGGGCATAGGCAGAGCCTTTCATTCTGACCCACAGCTGTGTGCACGGCCAAACCTCACTCACCCCAGTCCTGCCGGGGTGACAGACGGCCGCTCACTGTCACCCCAGACCAGACCTCGGCAGGGATGGCAGCCACGGGGCCCACTCCTCTGAGGGTCTCCAGAAAGATGCCGAGGGCAAGCCAACCCCAAAGAAGATCTGCGCGTCTAAGTAACACTTCATCGCGCTGAGGACTTATGGGCAGGGGAAGAGGCAGTGGCTACCAGGGTGAGGGACAGAGAGAGAAAGGGCAGGAGGGGGCAGGAGAGGGCAGGAGGGGGCCACCCCAATGACTCACGTGGGGCCTGGGCAGCGTCCTCACTGTGGTGGAGACACGACAGGATGAAGGTAACAGGGCTGTACAGAACTATACACGTGCACATGCGCGTGACAGTGGATTAAACCGGGGAAACCTGAGCTTGCCCCGTGGGTGGATCACGCAGTCAGACAGTGCCAGTGCCCGTCTGGGCTGTCGCCACACTGTGGAGATGGACAGCTGCACCGCTTGGGGAGGCCGGGCAGCGAGCACACTGGAGCAGCTACCACTGTCACGACTTGGCATGACCCTGGCTACCCCACAAGAATGCCGATTTACAGCAGCAGTTATTGGCCCCCGTTTAGTGAGCATACATGCTTGCTGCAGTATGCAGCTGTCACTCTCTCGTTTATAGTTTGTGCAAAAAGTCATGGGCGATTTCATGTTGTGTAAAACAAAGAACCTTAGGTACACAGTAACTGTCCCCAAACCAGAGGTCTACTGTGAATACAATCTGAAAACTGTTCCTGTTGCTCCATTTCTGAAAAGCAGAGAGCAGCAGAGCCCTGCATGGAAAGTGAGGGGCTTCCAAGACCCAGGCACAGGAGTCACCCCAGAACCTGGGCCGCACCGGCTGGCCCTGTGCAATGAGGGGCACATGGCTTCTCCACTGAGAACTCAAGAGAAAGGAAGGAGGTGCCACGTTCCCATGGTCCTCACACCCAACCTCTCCACACCGACGGCGGCAGGAGGACCCCGGGAAGACTGGAACCCGAGGGACTCTAGAGCAGGAGCATCCTGAGTCCCACATGGCAGGCCCCGGACAACCAGTGCATCCTGTCCAGCAATGGGCTGTGTCACAGGGGCCCGCGGGCTGTGCTGCCTGGAGGGCGGCTGCAGGGGCAGCAGGGACAGCTGAGGCTGCCACACAGCTACGCTGAAACACTGTCATGCTGCTCGGAAAAATGGGCTCTGAGCTGGGCTCAGCACACACACCGATGACTCCAGGTGCTTCCAAGCAGGATATCTGGAGTCAACCTGGGCCACCTAGCACATCTCTGACTCAGAATAAATAAATAAAAAGGTCCAGGGATGTGGCTCAATGATGGGATACTCCCCCGCTGAGTCCCCGGGACACATCCCCCAGTGCAGCAGATGAGTGGATGAAGGCACTGTGCTCTTCACGCACAACAGAGTACTACTGTGCCACCAAGACAGACAAAGCTGAGTGAGCAAGGGAAAATGGGTGCCCCTGAGCCCAGTGTTACGTGAGCTAAACCAGACTTCTGAGCTCAAATAGTGCACAGAACTCAAAGTAAAAATAAATGGCAAATTAAAGGCAGATAGTAAGAATAGGGGAACAGAATTTTTGCAAAGGGAAGGGGAACGCTGGGGACAAGAGGGGAAAGGCCTGAAAAAAGAATGAAGATGTGCTATGCACATGGCCCCACACCACAGGGATGTCATCACTGTGTGCCGCACACATCATGGGGTGCTGAAGGGTCACACCCCTTGGACTCTGTCCCAGCCATCCATGCCAGCATGCTCAGTGTCCTATAGCGCCTGCAGTGTGCTGGGGCACAAGAATGAAGACTCCTTTCTTCCCAGAAACCTCCCTCCTGCCCACAGATACTGAACATTCCTGATCTCTGGGGCAGACAGAAGGTCCTGCACAGGGCAGGGATGCAGTCTGCACACAAGACCGATGCACACGGACTCGGGGGATAAAGCAACCTGCACTTGCAAGCAGAGCCCAAGACACTTCATTCAGCAGGTCCGGGGCCCCAGCTCGGCCAGATGGTGAGGCTCTCATGGGGGTATGTAGGTGCCTGGCATATCTTTTTTCTCTGTTACCTCTCCTACTCCCCTCTCTCTCCTCCTGCTCCCTCTCTTGGTCCAGTTCCCATTTGCAAACAATCTCTCTGTGTTCTACCACCCATCTTCTACTCTGCGCATTAATTTACTTACACTTTGGGTTTCTCATATAAGGGAGACCACGCGATATTTTGATTAAGTAAAGACACTTAAATTTCTGGTCTGTCCAGCAGTTGTAACTTGACTGCCAACTTTATGTTAAATACTCAACCTTGAGAAGCTTGGTTTGTTGTTCCTAATAAACACGAGGGTTAAAGAAAGCAGCCCCATGCTGAAAGGCTCCTTAGGAAGAGACTGCAGAACTCATAAAAAGCTTCATGGTGAGCTTACTCTCCAGCCACTCTTCCACTCTGTACTCCTTTCTTCCAGTGCCTTTATCAGGAAAGCTTAGGAGCAAAGAATAAATATTTTTACTTGTCTGGTGAGGAACTGCTGAACTGCAGGGCAAGCGCTTGTTTGTAGAGTGGCACCTGCGTGCGCGTGCGCGTGCCAAGCCAGCAGCAGAACAGCGAGGAATGAAAATGCCAGCAGCCTGGTCCAGCAAAGACTGAGGTCAGAGAAAACAATCACAGCACAATGCGGTGGTACCACTGGAACCAGAAAACAGAAAGGCAAGAAATTGATCTGGGATGTGGGTCATGTTTGCTTTTATTAGACACAACAGAACACAGTGAAAATCTATATTAGGAGGCTTGGGTTTCTTTAGGAAATTGTAATAGTGGTTCTTTTTTCAAGTAATTCAGTAACCAAACAGTGTGTACAGTATGTCTTTGCACAAGTAATTCCATATGTTAGATATTTTTTGAGGGTAATGTCTAGCTTTCTGCAGCTAATCAATATATGTGGGTCCATCCACTCTCTTTGAGGGGTGATTAGGCTGAGCAGGAAAGGTTAAATATTTTCTCTGAGGTCACACAAATAGTATGAGTCAGAGTACAGTCCTGCCTGAATTTTCCTCCAAGTTTGGACTCTTCATGTTACCAAACAACTTAATTGCCAAGTAGGAGAGACTATAAATGCAGAATATACTATATGTATTTGTGGTGTGCAAACAGGTTAAGTCAGCTTTCCCAGCACTAATACAAGCTACTCAGCACCCACAACGTGAAGGAGAAAAAGTTTCATCTGGCTGACGGTCCATGGTGAGCTGGCTCGAGGCAGGAGCACCATGGCAGAAGGACACAGGGAACAACACTGCTTAATTTGTGGCAGCCGGGAAGCTGAGCACGGGGGCGGCACCAGACAGGAAGGGGAGAGGGACAGAGAGAGACCCGAGGCCAGGCCTGCACACCCACCCAGACAGACCCAGCAGTGCTCCACTCAGCCTTCCTGGATGGTTCCTATGCCAACCAGCTTAACTGTCACAAAGATTTACAACCACAAATCCACATGCATTCATTCATGTGTCATCCAATATACACATTTTCACACTCTTAAACTTCTACTTCCAGATTTAAGTAAGGGATATAGTAATGATGTGTTTGAGCTCCAACTGCACATGCAAGGAAGCTGTGTGATAATTTTCACAACCTAAATTTCAAGAGCTGGTGAGCTTCTGCCCACGGGCCACTCCGTGCTGCACCTGTATTTGGATGGCTCCCAAGATAAAGATGGTTTTTACACTTTGCCATGGTGCGAGAAAAAATGAGCAGAATAATAATATTTTGTGATACATGAGAAGTGTATGAAATTCACATTCCGTGTCCATGTGTAAAGTTTCACTGGAACACAGCAACATGCCCGCCCTCATTACAGCTCAGCTCTGGCGCAGCTGACTCCACCACAGCCGCTGGCCGGCAAAGCCTGAAATATTTACTGTCGAGCCTCCTGTTTTGAGAGAGACTTTGCCGCTTGGCTTTCCAACACACTGTCATTACTCTGCTTAACAAGAAAGACATGTCAAGAGCAATACTTGGTCACAGCCAAATACAATATGCTTGGCACTGCAAGTGGGAGCCTCAGACCAGCAGCGGCGGGGAGGAAACCGTGGTCTGCCTGCCTCGCGTTCGGTTCTGTCAAGGGGTCCTATTGTGCATGCTGTTCAGGCTGGTGAGCTCACCACTCCATCTTAACCAATATTTAATTGCAATTCACGACAAGATATATAAACTCATTACTGGATGGATCCCAAAATATTATACAAAATAAAACAGAATCCAACTCATTTAGAAATGAAATCATCTATGAAAAGAAAAACATGAGCCTATAAAAATGTGAAACACTTCAATAATAAAACTAGGCTATTAGATTCATTTCATACCATATTCCCTGGGATTAACTACATTGAAATAAGTATTTCTGTTTGCTTCCTGTCACTGAAGCAAAAATATTTTTAGGAAAAACATCATCTCCCTGTAGCCCAGCCTACTCTGGGGTTATTTGAAAAGTTGTGGATCAGTCTGAGGATCACAGAGATACCCTTATTCTGAATTTTCCCCAACAAAGTATTCCACTTTATGCTGCTTTACATTTTTTTTTAGTTAACAGAAAATTTTCTTCTCATTATCTACAGACTTCATACTTGGGAGCTGGGCTTCTTCCTAAAATGTTTCTGTGACCCCAAAATCAAAACGCACAAAGCGTTCCTGATCTTCAATATTCCCACCATCTCCTAGGTTCAGTTTCCATATTGTTGGAAGTGTCCTTGCCATGGTCTGCTTGGTCCTGCGATCTTCATGTCTGTGTGGGGAGGAGGTTGGTTTTGAGAGACAGGGTCTCGCCGTGTCATCCAGGCTGGCCTTGAACTCATGGCAATCCTCTTGCCTCTGCTTCCCAAAGGCTGGGGCTACCGGTATGCATCACCACACCCGGCTGGTATTTGAGCTCTCCAATGGTGATGCTGTGTGGTGTCTAAGTGCTAGTTCACGCTCTGGGGACAAGAGGGTGCACTGTGCCACACACATGCTAGGCGAGCGGATGTGGGTGTGAGTCAGTGCTGCTGGCTATGGGCTCCTTGCTACAAAATAAACACCACTCAGATACGTCTCTTTAACATGGAAATACACATTAAAAAAGTCATAGATTGATGGGTTGATAAAAACTGTGATCAGAGGATCCCTGGAATGTTAGATTTGTCAATACAGGGCAGGGCAGTGTTCAGCTCTGCACACCCCGGTATTTCATGTCCACAGTCTCAACTGCAGTCCTCGGGGTGGGGTCTGAACATGCTGAGGCTTTTACGGTGTTGTGGTCACTCTGCCCTATTTGCACATCAGCAACACCATATCGGAGACTGTCATCATTCACAGATGACATAATGTATATCCAAGCATGTGTGCTGCTCACATCTGATGAGGACTTGAGCACCTGTAGACATGGGCACACTCCTGGGGCCTCAGAACCGGTCTCCTATGGAGACTCCTAGAGACGACGAGCTCAGCTTCTCTGCTTGGAGGATATAATTAGTGCAAATGCTGAATACCAACTGTCTGGGCACACTGGGGTCATCTCAGCTCCCTACGGTGCCAGTGAGTCCTTCCTGGTGGCTCACAGGTACTATGCACAGTGCTGCCCAGTTTCTCCACGACTTGGCCCCAGGACACAGGCACGGTGGCCCTGCAGGCTCTCAGCTTGGGGCAGCCCTCTACTGTCGGGGAGGATGCACCAGTGTAACAGTCCTGGATGTGGGACTTGTGATGCCTCGAGAGGCCAGCCGAGGGGCCCACACAGTTCACCTCTGTAGCAGCCCCATTCCCCACTTCAGTGAAGAGCAAAATTAGCTTTACCTGCTGCCACTTCCTACGCATGTGTGTGCAGAGAAGAGGGACCTGCTTATCAACACAGTGCTCATGCAGACAAAGCCACCTATGCGGAAGAAGCAGGTCAGTCCCCAGAGGGCGTGAACCTTCACAGATTACCCACGAGAGCCTGCTGGGTAGAGCCAAGTAAAAAGCACAGGGGGACCCTACGCATCTTCAAAAAGTGAATGTTGCTTTTATCAAAGAAATTAAATAGAAAGATATACAGGACAAGTTTCTGTAATATGAATACCCCAAGGAAAACCATAAGATATGCCACATTAAAAAATGAGAATCAAAATATTTCAGCATTTGTCTATACTGGTGCACTACTGGAAAATAAAAACTCAGTTTTGGAAAGGTTAAGACACAATGGACAGCAAGACTTGCAACAGAGCTGATCACTGCGGTCTGTCATGTGTGCACACCTGTGTGTGTGTGTGTGTGTGTGTATGCATTTACCTGTGTGTGTGTCTGTCGGTCTGTCCTGTGTAATGATCTAAGGACCTCAGACACTGCAGGCAGAAGCTTTCATCAAGACCAACCCCAGGCCGCGCCTGCTCCTGAGAGCCGTATCTGGCTTCTCAGTCAAGAAACAGGATGGCTCCACTTTCTCTTTTGGGGAGAGGAGCTCTTTCCCTTTACAAAGAGCATGACAGGACCACAGTTCAGGACTCATTCCATGAAACTGGATTCAGGAGAAAATCAAAGGCGAGGGGGAAAATCAGGGTGGTTTTAAGGGGCAGTCCTCATGCACGAAGGAGAGCTCATGGGGAGGAACAAGAAGGTGGTCGGCATAGTTGCTCTTGATCATTACATAAACTGAATGAAAAATTTTTAAATAATAAAGAAAACGTGGTCTCAGAAGGTGAAAAGATAACCACACAAGCACTCAGCTCCCGGACCAGTTGGAGTCAGTCACGAAGGGACAACTTCACGTGTCCCCCGCTGGTCTCTTGGGACAGACGGCTGTTGTCTGCGGAGCACAGACTGGAGCATAGCCTACTGCCACACTCGCTCTCTGGCTCCGGCCAGTGCCACAGGTCAGTCACATCAAATTCCAGAACTGTCCCGAGCTTCTCACCCTTGGAACACGGGCCACAGCCCAGGAATTTATGGATTCGAGGCTTGCGCTCTATTTCAGCTGACACCGGTGACTCCCCAGAGCACTTCAGGAAGCCCCAATCTGGAGAGATGCTCTGCAAGCTGGAGAAGATGCCTGGGCTTGGCTGGGCACTGTCCCAGCCATGTCTCCCTTCACAGAGACTCAGGGACACGCTCAGGCACAGAAGCAGCCTGCAGAACGAAACTGCTGGGCTCCATCTATACCAGTTTCCTTCCGTCTGGCCAGCTGTGGTCACCAAGCACCTTGATGTAAGGCAGCATAGGGCTCGGAAAGCGCCTGCCCCACGGGCTCCCGGCCAATCTGAGCAGCAGTGTGCCAGCTGCTGTCACTCACTGTGGCCTTCCAGGTCTGCTGAGGGAGCAGGTGGGCGAGAGGCAAACAGAAACACAGGCAGCTGGACAAGGAGTGGAGGGCGGAGCAGAAGGAGAGATAAGACGTTTATTCCCTCCACTCCTCACTTCCTTAGGAGCGGAGCTGCCAGCCAGGCAGGGTCAGTCTTGGCTTAGCCTCTCCCAGAGGAAGTGCAGGCTCCATTGTGTTCTAGCTGCGCAAAGGCTTTAGAGCACAGCCTGACCGGAAGCCAGGCCTGGTCTTGCGCCAGGACACCTTGGTTTATCTAAGGGATTTGTTTTAACAGAGAGACTGCAAGGACCCACCAAGGCAGTCATCTGATGCCTCTCTCCTCACTGCTCCTTCTTATGCCCACCTGCCTCATGTCCCCTGTACCGGACATGCTGGCTCTCTGTGCACTCCTCACTTTACAAAGCCGCCCTGTCCACTAAGTACCCCAGCCTCCACTGAGCAGGAACTGCTATCTTGCAGGACGTCGAGTGGGCTGTGCAGGTCAGACTCCTGCGCTCTGTGCACATGTGTGTGATCAGAAAGCACCCAGAGACCTCGACCAGCGACAAGGGTGTTTCAGGGGCACACAGCTGAAATACGCTGGGACAGAAAAGGACAGGAAGTGAAATCAAAGCCAGGAGCTGAGTTCTTTGGTCAGTGCAATAAAACAAGATGGTGGATGGAAAGGGAAACATATTTTTTGAAATGGAAGAAAGTAGATTCCTAAATCCAAGGCAGGTGGGAGCTGTGCATCCTGACACTCTTGGGAGGAGGACTGCTAAGGCCCAGCAGTTAGGACAGAGGCTCACTGAGGAATTAGATTGGTGTTAATCACCGAATACTTGACACCCGCTGTTTCTAGGCACAGTCACTAACCTGCCATTAAGTGACACTCCAGGTGAGCACTGTGATTTGTACTTGCACAGTACTATTCTGCATCTGGAGAGGGAAAGGCCGACTGTGCAGAGGCTTCGCTCTCTGTAGTCAGCTGTGCCCTGGTGTCCTGTGTGAGGGACGCTTTCCCTGCCATGACCTGTCCCCCCCAGGACAGCACACAGAGCAGACTCTGACCACGGCTGGTCCAGCAGCTCGTCCTGCATGGGAAATGGCTGTTCTGGACAGAGGCCCAAGCAAGATCAGGGAAAGGGGAACCGAGGAGCCTGGGGATTCCTGTGTGTCCCCAGCCCATCTCTGAAGGGTGAGCTCCTGGGCCACTTAGGAATTTTCCCTGGCATTGGCAGGGGAAAGGGGTCCTGGAGCATTTCTACAGAAACGAACATGATGATTTTGTTTTCCCCAGTGTCTCACAGAGAAATTTGTTCCTGGCTTCCTTTGCCCCTGGCGCCCTTGTAACATCCTGTCCAGTCCTTCTGGGCAGCGCTTAGGCAGGAGGAGCGCTAGGCTGTCCGTGCTTCCTGCTTCCCCAGCTCTCATGAATCTCCATGTTGCTCAGCTGTCAACAGGGCAGCATTGCTTAGATGCATTTCCTCTTCCCTTCACACCCTGCACGGTCGTTGTATTTAGGCCTTAATTAGAGCTAGGAGGCCCAGTGGGCTTGAGGCAGCTATTCAGGCCTGTGAGGTAGCAGGGCTCACGCTCAGATCCAAATCTGTCCAACCCACATGCACGTCCTACTCGACTCACACTGCAGTGCGAGGCGTCTTTAAACCATCTGTGGACTCCTGTCCCTAGTGGGGCTTCTCCAGAGCTCCTCCCCCTCTAGACACCTGTATCCCCTGTGCAGACTATAGCGTATAGGCCCAGAAGCAGCGGGTCTGTATCCTAAGAATGCATCATTTGAATACTGACATTTATGCACCATGTTCGTGAAAGAACATATCATACACACACATGCATGAGATGAGAGCAAGCGTCTGGCACATCACATTCACATCTCAGGTCAGCATGGGACACCCCCGCCCCGCAGACAAACCTATACCAGGAGTCAGATCCACTTAGGCCCTGCACGACTCATCCTACTACGAGCATTAGGAGCCAACAGCCATGTCCCGCACAGTCTGCTGCCCAGCAGGACCCAGTCTGCAGCCTCGGAAGCTGCTCTCTGGCTGCTCCTGACAGCCTGGCTTTTTATCCCCAGGTAGGCCAACACCGCGGGCAGGGTGAGGTAAGTCTTGGTAAGTGGTTTCCTTTGATCCTGATTTTGTTAACGGAGCTTGCCCTTCACCATCGACATGGTAGAAGGCTGTAGCTGAGTGTTGGAAGGTTTCCTGCCCGTGTCTCTCTTGCATCACCTCTGTACTATGCCACTCAGTTAAGAGCCCGTATGGCCAGGACGCTGCCAATGCCAGGGTGTGACTGTTCTCAGCACAGCAGGGAAAAGCTCAGCATGCTGAGCCCAGGCGTGGTCAGCACTGCCTGGGAAGAATGAACGAGGCCTGTGCAGGTCACACCCTCTGAGCAAGTTCTTACAAATGAGGCAGCACAGCGTGTCCTCCTCTTCAAACCCGCCGTTAAACGCAGAGGACGCTGGGATTCCTGGGGAATCAGTTCACTTCATGAACTGAGTGCTTGCAGCACCCTAAACAGAGGTCAGAATCCTAATTTCCAAGCCGACAGGACTAGAATGTGAGGCTGTGTGAGGAAGCAGGGCCATGAGAGTTGTGTCCTTGTGAGGGAACTAGAGTCTCTCTGGGAAGAGGTGTGAGAGAGCTTGGCCGTGGGGGGCCAGAGCACGCCCACCTGGGAGAGAGGTGTCCTGAGTCCGGCACCTTACTGTGGACTCCCACATGCCAACACCAGTGGCCTGGCCCAGCAGACGGAGAGGCCACAGAAATAACAAACGTCTGAGTCAACCACAGAACTATGACAATAAAGCTCTAACTGAGCTCAGTAAATTGTGCCACCGCTCAGCACTTTGAGAGATCATGTTGCAAACCAAGGGCTTAGGAGTTAGGACCAGGTTCCCAGTCAGGAATGCAAAACATTCACCTAAGGTGCCCAAGAAAGTAAGAGAAAATGACAATGGCTTGAGACCCAGGACCAGGTAATTTTCAGCAAGTTCCATCACTGCTTTCTCAAGTCTGGTCTCCTAGGGGCACATACAGCAAATTATTCCCTAAAGTGGCCTGATAAGCTGCGTAGGAAAAGGCAGGACAGAAACTGCAGATCGTTACGTGGCCAAGGGCCTAAGAGAGCAGAGTACTGCCAGGTCTGAAGGTCACAGTGGGCACCATCCTGGTCAAAGAGAAAGAAATCGGGGCACAGGCCAGGGGAAGATCCCACGGTGTCCTGCAACAGTCCACCCCACTGACCTCAACCAGGTGCGGCCTTGACTAGCAGAGGGCTGGGATAAAGGTCCAGAACCAGGTTGGCCCACGTTAACAAACTGCTTAATCCCATCAGCTTCCCTGGAGACTCCTATGGGAGCCCCGCTGGGCCACACTACCACCACCTCTGCTCGAGGTTCAGTCCTGTGAGGGGCACAGTAAAGTTACATAAAATGGAGGTGCCCATTACATGTGATCTTTTCCTTCCTGGGGAGAAACTAATTTTCACAAATAAAAACTACACATGAATTATTAGGAAAATTTTGCAGTGTGACATGTCAGCAAGAAAAAAACCTATTATTTCACTACCTAAGCAGATATCACTTTTCATATATTTATTTCAGAATATATTTTGGTGAGTACTACATATTTTTTAAAATCTAAGAATGGAATATATATTGCCTTATACCTGCTTTTATTAATTTAGTAACACCAGTTTAAATATATCACTAAATGTTCTTTTATAACATTATCCTCAGTGGTTGCAAAGTGAATTTTTATACTGAGGTACCATGAATTCAATCCTCTATTGTTGGAAATAATACTGTCTGATTTTTTTGTTAGTATAAATAAACTGCTATGAATATTCTGGTAGTTAATTATTTGCAACCACTCTTCACTATTTTTTTTTAGGGTAAATGCTGAATAATACATTGCTTAATTTAGGTGCATGTTAATTTTAAACATTTTTAAAATTTATTGTCCAGATATACTCATAAGGTTTTATTAATTTACATGTATGCATATAGTGTTTCTAATGCCGTTTCAATTCCACTCAAGAAATGTTTATTTGGCATTCACCAAATAGCAGAAATTGCTGCAGACACAGGATACAAAGAGGATCATATGAGGGTGTCTAGCCGTTTACCGCCGTGCCCATTGTAGGACTAAGGGGCTGGGCCTGGCGGATCTCAGCTGACCAATGCCAAGCAGGCAGTGGTGAGTGGGTGCTGCGTCCCTGGGGCCAGCAGCCCTGCACAGGCCTGCTCCTTGTCCGGGTCTCCCGAGCATCACTTAACACCATGGCAATCTTACCTACGTGTTCCCAGGGCTCCCAGGAGAGCCGAAACCAGCTGGTACCACGCCAAGTGTGACACTCACTGTGTCACGGGAATGCCCCTCAATGCCATTGCCACTTCCATGCCCCATCCTGATGCTCGGTCCAACAGCGTCCCTGACCAGGGGACGTGACCTCGGGTTGCTTCTGGACCTGACTCTGCTGCCCCTGACTTCTATTTGCCATTATTTTAAGGGACACTCTCTCAACGTGGACAAACAGAGTGTGAGGGACACCTCCAAAACACCAGGACAGGAATGCAGCTCCCCTGCTGTGACAAGGACTTGGTCGGGGACCTGCAGGAGGCTCGCTCCCTGGTTGGGCACTTGGGGTCCCATGCAGGGCAGAGATGGTGCTTTCTAGCCTTGGGAGCTTGGGGGTCGCAGCCTGCTGGGCACAGCAGAGATGGCCCTGGAGGACAGCCCCACTTGACCCACTCTAGTTACAGCTTTGTCCTTAAAACCTGTTTGTCAGGTTTAAGTAAGCGTGAGTCAGTTGTGTTTTGCTCGACCGATGACGCCAAGAGCCTCTCCAGACCACAGAGCATGGCCAATAGTGACCAAGGAGCTTACAAGGAGAAAACAGCATCTCACACATTTTCTGGTGAGCAACGGGAACGACTCGTAGGTTTAGAATCAAGATGCTGAAACCCTGAAATGGAAAGGAAGCCCATACCTGGTAGAAGTTGGGCCAGAACGTGCTGATGGCCAGCTCCGCCCGGTTCCATCTCCCCGTCGGGGCCCCAGACAGGTTCCAGATGGGGCTGCCCAGGGCCCCATTATTGACCTTCACATACACGTTGAGGAAGCCGGGAGCAGAACTGCTCTTGCTGGACACAAAGTAGTGGAAATCGATGCAGTGAGTGTCGTTTTCCTTCAGCTGAGGGAGCAGCAGATGTGCACGCTGCCCCTCGGGCCGCCCGGACCCGTTCACCATCATGAAGGAGCCTGCGGAGACCAAGTGTGGAGAGTCACAATGTACATCCACCTCCTGCTCCCCGCGGAGGAGCTGCCACCCCTTCCGGAGTGGACACAGCATTTCCCATGTGTCTTTCCCAACCCTACAACCATCCACACCTTATCAGTACACGACTACACCCATTCCCCACACCAGCTGGTCTTCGCTGTCCACACGTGGCACGTTCCCTGGGTGCCAGTGCCGCAGGTCTCCCCATCCCCAGACATGCAGCAGTGTGTGTAGGCCTGGCGCTGCCAGCCTGGGAAGCAGCAGTCACCGGTGGTCATTTACATGCAGATTGATTAAAATCCGCTGTGGAAACCTTCTAGTCCTGCCACCCCAACCACACGTGACTCCTTTCCACCCCCAAAGCAGCAAAGGGCCTGGGGCAGCCACCTGTCATTTCACTGTCATCTATCACCAAGCCGCCTCACACCCTGCAGCCTAAGGGAGAACCAGGTTCCTCCAGTGGATTCCACTTAATGGGCCTCGTGCTCTTCCCTGGGGGCCATGTCACTGGATCTCAGGAGCTCGGCACCCTCACTCTTGGCACTGCTGTGACCAGTGGCTTCTGCGCACTGACGGTGTTCTTCACAGCGGGGTGTCGGCTGAGCACAACTGGTATGTGCACCGTCCCGAGGAGGACCTCAGCCCTGGTCTTGATTGCGATGCCCATCCCTGATGGGTCCTAGCTTTCCGGGTACCCTGGCCCTCAAGCCCTGCTCATGTTGAAGACCAATAGAAGTGGGAACTAAAACAAATATATAGAAGCAGATAGTTCTAAAAAACAAAGGAAAACAAGTCATTAAAAGTCCCCTTTGGCAGAGAGGAAAAACCCACTGAAATCTTAAGAAGGAAGCCCACCTACACCTGGGCCATAAACATGACAGCAGGCAATACTGTGGAGCGAGGCTGGATTCCCAGACAAGGAATCTGTGAACCTGAATAAGTATTTTTTTTAAAAAAAATCCCTCCTGATTGTGAATCACAGAGGTCAGGGTGGTGCACAGATGTGTCTGTGGATACATGGATATTTTACTGAATCTATAAGCACACACACGGTACTAGGAAGTGTGAGGATTTTTCCCCACACACTGTCATTTCCCAAGCATACAAAAAATTCTTTCCTCTGAGGAACATGCAGAGGAGAAACGGAGACCCCCTCGTACACTAGTGGGCTGTCACTAGGGATTCCAAGCACACTGTGTACGCTCACCATTGCTACCACCACGTTCTCTCATTGGAAGTTTGCTAGTGTCAGCATCACTTACAGAAATAGGGATGAATCCGCAGGAGGGTCAGACACAACAAATCCAGGTTTTAGGACAAATCACTGGCCAAACCTGAACTTCACCTCTGTTTGCAGCTCATGACTAATTCTGTCTCACTCATGAAAACACATAAGAAAAGAAATCTCTCAGCAGCACTGAGGACTCACAGGGGCCTTTTAGGATAGGGATGTTTCAGGAGGGGAATGTTATGGACCTGAAATGTAAAAGCTGATCCACAGGGAAGGGATTCCTGGGAAGGGAAAGGTTATCTTTAAATGGACCTTAAGAAAGCATTAGAAGTTTAGAAGTGGACGGGGTGAGCACTGAGCTGCGGGGGTCCAGCCAGGCAGCTTCGAAGAGATGCGGGGACGGGGTTGGCTAGGGAGGCCAGCCTTTCCCCACCTGTCTATACCCACGCAGGAGCTCCTGCATGTCCCACAGGACACAAGTTAGCACAGTTCAGTACAACATCGCAAGAAATCCACTTTACACCTTTGGGAGAAGGTTGAAAATGAGTCACCAGGTGACTTGGCTACCAATGGTGACTTGGGTCACAGGAGCCAAAGGAGCTTCGACAGTGATACTGAAGATGCACCAGATATGGAAGTACAGGATGAGGACTGTGACTCAGATAGGGGAGAGAACAGTAATGTAAATCAATATTTCATGACTCAAATGCTACAGAATGGTCAAGGATACCTGAACCATCCAACACTCAAACTGGGTCAGAAAATGGTATTGGGTTTTTGCCAGGGGTGAAACCTATCGACAGAAGCCAACACTGTAATTCAAGGTTGGAAATTGCTTGTAATGGACTATATGCTGCAAGATGTTTTAATATACAAGGAAATGAAATGTAAGTTAAACATTCTATATGAGTCAATAGTAGTACTCAAAAATTTATCATGACATCTCCCTTTCTGTACTGAAAGGTTTCCTGCTAGACTTTATCATTCTAATCATCAGAATCTAAAGGATGTATGGAAAAGTCAGATTAGTGGGGAGACTTTTAGAACAATACTGACATACAAGAGATTTGCTTTCCTTCAAAACTGCCAGTGTTTTGATGACAAAAAGACCAAGAGTAGAAAAGAGAGAGGAAAAAAACTAACAATTTGCCTGCTATTCATTCATTTTTTAAAAGCTTTGCTTCAAACTGTCAAGCAATTTATACACTGTCTGAGAATTGATAACAACTTGTATCGTTAAGCTTTTGGTAATGTATGCAAAATAAACTTTCCAAATAAGGTAAAAAAATATATGCCCCAGGGCCGGGGAGTTAGCTCAGTGGTTCCGGCGCCTGTCTTCCAAGTGCAAGGACCCGGGTTCAATCCTCGGTAACCACACACTATACTGGGCGTGGAGACTCACGTCCAGCAGCAGCCAGTACCACATACCACAGTGCCGGGCATGGTGGCTCAAGCCTGTAATCCCAGCACTCGGGAGGCAGAGGCAGGAGGATTGCTGAGATGTGAGTTTGAGGCTGAGCTGAGTGCCAGCCTGAACCACAAAGTGAGACCCTGTCTCAAAAAACCTAAAAAAAAATATATATATTATATATATATATATAATATATATAATATATATAATATATACATATAAATATATATAAAATATATATATGTATAATATATATATATATATATATATATATATATATAAATATATATATGCCCCAGTAGGTGCAAAGACATTCTACACCTTAAATTTAGAAATTTATCCAAGAACTCAACTACCAGGTCTTTATTTGTATAGTAATAAACCCAATGCATCTATTCCAAATATAGCATATGCTGTTGTGAACAGACACATTGCAGTTATTTCCAAATGTCACATTTGATAGTGGCTCACACGTTACCCACTGATATTATAGTTGCTAAAAGAACACAAACTGTCCAGCACAAAAACTATTAAAAAGAGCAAAGCAGAAATTCCTGAAAAAATGTTGCAAGTTCACAAGAAAGAAATGTATCATACCATTTTTGGATTTCAGAGAAATATAACACTGGCATCCTATACGGTGATGAAATATTAAGTAGTACTGATATTGTCAATATTACACCATGACCAGTGAAGCTGGGCATGGTGGTACACATCGACTGTCCCAGCACTTGACAGATGGGGACGAGGACCCTGTGAGTTCAAGGTTAGCCTTACTACACAGTTCACGCCTACTTTCGACTATATTGCAAGGTCCTGTTATAAAAAAGCCAAATTTTAAAAAATAAATAGGTTGGCCATGAACTCTAACAAAAATGAAGTCAGAAATGGTCACATTTCACAACAAAATGAAAGGTGGAATAGATGTTGTTGAGTTATTCAACAACTATGATGTAACTCAAAACCATAAAGCATCAGCTAATGATTGTGCTTTATTCGACTAAAAGATGTCAGGCATAGTTTCATTGTTTCCAAAGAAAATGACAAGCACAATATATCATGGAGATAATTCTTAAGCATCGGGACTGGAACTGATAAATGATCAATTGTAACAGAGGAAGGACAATCTGTATCTGCCAAAAAAATTCTGCAAAACAATTCTGGAGCAGCCCCATGAACAGACATTTAGGTGGAATAAACAAGAACCTCTGAAGAAAACAAGACCAGCAAGAGGTCAAGTATGTGTTACTGGAGGAGACAGCAAGACGAAACATGTGCTGTGAGTGTAACCAAGACTTGTGCATGGAACACGCTGCTGCCGTGTGTGAAGGCAGCCTTCGGGGTGGTAAATGAGGTAAAGATTATTTCTGTTGTGGAGTTTTATTTGTATTTTCATGGTAGTTCACACAGAAATTTTTCTGCTGTTAATTTTTAGATTTTTATAAGGAAGTAACAGTTGATGTTAAAAATGTTGATGTTAGCCAGGTGTGGTGGTCCACACCTGTAATCCCAGCACTGGGGAGGCAGAGGCAGGAGGACTGCTGGGAGTTTGAAGCTTGCCAGGGCTACATAGTGAGCTGAAGCTCAGCCTGAACTACACAGTGAGAACCTGACTCCAAAAACAAACAAAACAAAACAAAAAATGTTAGTGTTTATTCTAATTCATTACATATTAAAATTTAGTATTTCATTGTACTGATACTTTACTTTCCTTGTAAGAACATATAGTTTAAAAGAGTTTTTCTTTTAAAAGAAAGGTGCTGGGAGTAATGGCAGACACTCATCAGCCCAGCTCCTGGGCGATGTGGCAGAATAACTGCTGCAGCCCAGGAGTTCAAGGCCAGCATTCAAGGAGAACCAAGTGGTAAGAAAATGCCACTAAAATAATTGAGGCGAGTCACAAAATGTAAAAACACTCAAAACATGGAAATTGAGCTGGTCAAACAACAAATCAAAAGCAGGTCTCAGGTGCTGAAGAGGAGGAAAGAGCATGTCTTTGGGGCTGGGGATTCAGCTCAGTGGTTCTGGCACTTGCCTAACCACAAGGACCACATACCACAGTGCCAGGAGTGGTGGCTCACACATGTAATCCCAGCATTGGGATTACAGAGGCAGAGGCAGGAGGATTGCTGTGAGTGCGAGGCTTGCCCGGGATACATAGTGAGCTCAGGGCCAGCCTGAACTGCAAAGCAAGACGCTGTCTCAAAAAAAAAAGAAAGAAAAGAAAAAAAAAATTGTATGTTTTCATACTCCAGTAACACACAAGCTGCACTGAAGCATGTCCTGTTACTTAGTCCACTTCATTCTGTCATCTGTGACCCAGCACTGTGAACACTCCCAGAGTCCCAGGGACCAGGCCACGGTCCTGCCACACCTGGAAACTGGCTCCGACCACTAAGACCTCAGTCCCATCACCTGCCAAGAAATCACTCCTTCTTTGTGTACACCAATTAAACCTGGGGAGCCTCTGTGACAATCGGAGCGATGAACAGGATGACAAAAATAACGTGTTGCATGGCCTGTGATGTACATCCACACAAAACTCATGGAAAGGCCACTCATCAGCCATGCTGCCAGAAGTCAATGTCTCTGTGACACTGCTCCTCTGAAAGGCCCCTGGGTCTCCAGAAACACTGTCCCCCTAGCCACAGGTCCTGCCGCTTGTGCTCACCCACTGGACGGCTTTCCAGACAGCTCCCAGTCCACTCAGGCTATGACTCAACGCTGCAGTCCAGCGAATCTATCCTGTGTATGTTACCCCTCAGTTAACCTCCTAGTAGTTGGCTGGATTACCAACTGGACTGATGGGCTGTCTCACTGCCTGCAGAGTTTGGTACGACCTAAGCTTTTGAGTGGCCACTGGGGATCATGGAACATTCTCCAACATTGTGGAGATTACTAAAAGCAAGGGACCCTAACTTTTATAGTTGTTCCTCCTTCTTTTTGTCCCTATCTGAGGGAGAATACAATGTGCTTCACTACAAACTGTCATTTTCTGATGCACATTAGCTGAGAAGTGATGTCTCTGTAACACAAGTCACTGTGCTTTCTGTGCCATTTTTTTTTTTTTGCAAGATATCAATACTGCAAAGTGGTCAAAGCCAGAAATCTGGCCTTGATCAGGAGCAAATCATCTCTCAATGGATGGGCTGCTTCCACAATGGCTTCCGAACAGCTCGTAGCAGGAAGATACCTCTTCTCTTTCCGTAACACAAAGAGCAACAAGAAAAAGTTCTGTGATCTTAAGAGCCATTTTTCTGTCCACTCAGTGTAACTGCCTGAGAACATGTAAGAACAGCTTCCTGTTTGCTAGATTTAATGCATCCACACAGGACCATGGTCATACATCTTGTTGCCAGGCAGTCAGAACCACTGGCAATATATGCATGACTGTCACACGCTACAGTCATGGGACAACCCCAACTGGTGGTTTGAGCTGTGTGAACATGTTAAAAATAAAAAGACTGGATGACTGATGCTGAAGACAGACCCTGGAGCCAAGTGTTAAACTGGCAGAAAGGGGTCTCAGGAGAAGGGAAGACTGGGTGGAGGGCAATGGAGAGAGAGAATGAGGTGGAGCCCTTGGGTTTAGGGTTAACTACCGGTTCCCTAGGATCCGGTCCTGGTCAGTCTAGTACCTTGTTAGGGTTTTCCTAGCTTTGTTATTTCTCTAATTACAAAGCTGCACAGATTCTCTGAGTGACCTGCTTCGCTCCTCTTGTTTTTCTCCTTATTTTTTTCAGTGCATACTTTTATGAAATTAGTGGGCGTGTTTTGGGTGCGACCATGTGGCGCTGATGAAAATGCTTACTGTGTCTGTGGCTACTCTTCAGTTCCTTCTGACCAGAGTGACGTTCTGTCCAGACTGGCCCCACAGCCACAGCAATGCTACTGTTCTTCCAAACAGTCTGCAAACCAAGCACAGCTTGGACCTGAGCATACAGGACTGAGAGGAAAGTCTCTTTACTAAGTGCTTTTCCTGGAGTGTGCTACCCTCAGTGGCCCCTTTTTCTCTGTACCACTCAATTAATGATTAATACACTTCAGAGCATTAAAACAGAGCTTGCTATGAAGTATAAACTCAACACTTGCTAGTGATGGTCACAAATGATGACTCTGGTATCTCAAACCTAAATGTGTGATGCCTCTTAATTTTCTACCATCTCTCTTCCTCTTCCTATCTGCTGCCCAAGCTTTCTGCCCTCATCCTAATTCACTCTGGCAAGAATTTTTAAACTTCCTTAAGATATGATCAAGCCTTTAACTCAATAAATCTTGTCCTTGCAAATTAGGGGGAGCGTTGTCTTTCTTTCTGTGTGTGGACATCAGGACCTACCTCACGACTTTACCATGCAGAAGGTGACATTTCTGTCTACACAGTGCTGCCCCGACTGTGGGGAACCTCTGTCATCCACGGTGTTTACAGAAGCAGCATGAATATGAACATGTGTGTTTAGCAAAGTCTAGCAGCCCCAACCCTGCGGGAAAGTCCCACCTGGGCATCAAGGGACTGGGAGCAGGAGGGAGAAAAATGGCTTTTAATTGTTTGCATTCATACCTATCTGCTATGAAAGTAAAGTCAACTTGCCAACCAATGTATAAGAACTAAAGAATTCACAGCACTGGTTTTCAATTGCAGACTATTATGTCTTTTTGCTTCACTTTCACCTTCTCCTTGCATGCTCTGTCAGGAGAGGCATCTCACAGAGTAATTGGACACCCTCTGTACTTACTCCCCTACCTCCATTCTTTCCCCCACAAAAGCACTCCAACAGAGCACTAAGTAAAAGCAATCATAATTCAAATTAGCATGGAAATTCTGTTTGTGTTCAGATAACAAAACACCCTTCAGCCACTGATGTATAAGTAGAAGATACAGCATTGCAGGCACATGAAACAAGCTTCAAAGTAGGCAGGCTTCAGATGTAAACTCCATAGGATTTTAAGAATATTTATTTTGGTTTTCCCAAAGAGGAAAATTCTCTTCTGAGAACATGCAGCATTCGCATTCTTGAGTCTCTGGGTGAATTAAATTTAGCCTAATCATATCCACTGGCAAACGCTTCTGATGAGACTCTTCGCCATTGTTTGTGGCAGCACTAATAACTGGGGAGAGATAGTGATTCCTTTCCAGCCCATCATTAAAATCTGCAGTGCACGGTCCAGGCCGAGGAAGCTGTGTGCATCCGCATCCCACATCTGAAGAACTGTGCGAACAACAAGGAAAGGACGCCTCCCACTGCGCAGCGGCCTCGCTGGGGCTTGGTACAGGCTGGCGAGGCGGCACATGATATGCTTTGGAGCCATCACCAACTTTGTTTTCCCTGTGCTTCTTAGTTTTAGCAAAAATGAACAAATTATTCATCTTTCCTCCTTTGGATGTTCCGCAGCCGTTTTCTTTTGTGGTCACGCCTCAAACCTATGGATTTGGGACCAAAAGCTCTCTCAGACCCATCAGTGCTGACAGATCACTGCCTTACGGGGAGCTTCTGTCTAATTCCGAACAGTCAGCGATGAGAGCCCGGGAGTCAGGCTCCTCAAACTGTCAAGGATAAAGAAGCAGGTTTTTTTTTTTTAAGTCCAGTGCATCTCATGGAAGATTAATGTAAAACACCATAAAAGTGACTGCTAATAAAATAAACCTCAGACACACAAAACGTATCTGATTTTATTTAACTAAATGAACACAATCACCTGTCAGATCCCTATGGACATCTTCCTAGGACTCGCTGTCTGCGCCTGCCCTGGCCTGACTGGCCCCGGGTTGGCTCCGGTCTGCACAGCACACTGCACATCACAGTGTTCAACGTCAAGCAAAGCATCGCATGTGGGATGGCATGCTGGGCCCCACCCATGACCCTGACGTCATGGTGGGCCTGGGTCCAGGGCCACAGGGGACACAAAAATCCTAAATGACAGAGTGCCTTATAGGAGATCAGGTAGTGTCACAGTATTTACACAGAATCCACACATATCCTCCTGGAAGCTTTGCTGATTTATGCCCATCTTGGGGCGCAAGGATGAAATCCAGGCCCTTGCATAACCCATCTTGTCTGCATGACTAAAAATGTTTCAAACAACAGAAATGGGTGTGAATTGCTATATTCTGTGCTGCTTAGGGGCCAGTGACATGAAGGACAGATGAAAATGTTCTCTGAATATTCTCAGACATTTTGAGCCCGGGGTAGTGGAGTGACCCACACAGGGCTCAGTGGGTAAATTTTTGCTCAACAGTGGATTAGACAAATTAGAAGAAGAAAATGTGGAACATGTCCTGAGGTTTCTTAACCCGAAGGTAACATTTATAAAACTCACGTCCTCAGATGATAAAAGAAAACTAGCAGAGGCACGAGAGGCAGATGAGTGAACAGGAAGCAAAGGTGATGGCATGGACTGGACAGTCCCCGTGAGACTCTAGAGTCAGAGAAGAACTGGTTTCTGGCTCAGAGAACACCAGGCCCTGGGAAGTGGAGAGCCAGAACCACAGAAAGCTCGGCACGCGATACTGGGACAGGTGGAGCTCGGCTCGGCTCGGCTCTACACGCCCCACTCATGGCCTGCACCGGGGCTCAGACGCTATCACCAAAGGCCAGCCAGTCAAGAGCCAGTGCTGCACAGCTCCCCACCCCACATGGACCTGACCCACCTTTTACACCTTCAAGACCCTCAGGGGCACTCAACTGCCGGCTTTCCCAGAGGTCCCTGACACTGGCCTGCCCCTGCATCACCTTGGATGTCAGGAACAGCAGAGCCCCACAGACAGATTCCCCCCACGAGGTACCACCCCTGAGGAGAGCAAGGACCCTGGACAGGAGAGAGGCTGTGTCCAGCCACATCCAGGCCCCTCCTGTGACGAGGATGTCTCTGGAGCTGCCCTGCAGAACCTGAACTGAAGGAAGCATCAGCAGGTTCACAGCCTGGCTGAGTCAGTGCCCTGACACACAGCTCTGTCCTGCCCTTGCTCTTCCTGCTTGAACCTCGGGCCCATGCTAGTTCCCCGGAAGCAAGGGTTAGGATGCTACCCACTGCCCTTGTCTCCTTTATGTACATACAAGGGTCAAATTCCTTTCCTACTTCTCCATGACTTTTCCTGTTTGCTTTTGGGGGCCGAGTGGCTGGGACCCCGAGGGTCAGGCCTCCCCTATCAGACTTAGTGACTCGAGAACTCCCACATCGGAATCAGCTGCCTACCAGCCAATCGCAAAGGGCAAGAGGGCAGAGAAGGGAATGTGCCGCCTAGTGTGCAGGGCAGGACCCCACACATCCGACTTCAGTAAATCCTCAGCAGGAAAAGACCTGATCGAAAGCATTCAGAGAAGCTCTGACGGGACCCGGGGAAGCCGGACAGAGCCAGGGAGAGGGAAGCCCCGACGAGATCCCGGGAAGCTGGACAGAGCCAGGGGCTGTTTCCACCCTCCAGCTCCAGAGACAAAGCTCTAAATCCACTTTTCAGATACTTTCTGTAATTCACAGCACTTAAGGTACTGCACACTGCAACCAAGGTACAGGTCTGATGATGCGTGTCTGTACTCACTTATAACACGCCTGTGCCACGCTGCTCCTGCTGTGTGTGCACTGCACTCACGGTTTCTGCTCACCCTGACTTCATCCTGCAAGATGAACAACTGCATCTGCGTGGCTGCCCGTGCACCTGACTCACCAGCCCTCTGTGCTCTAAGCCGAGCCCAGGAGCTGTGCCTCCTCAGGAAGAAAGCTTCCATCATCCGTCCTTTACAACCTGAGCTCATCCCACATGTCAAAACAGCAGGTTCTACCGCTGCTTGCCACTCTGGGTGCCTCTCAGGTGAGAGACCACAGGACACCAGAAGCGGGAAGCATCTGGAAAATGAACTCATGGAACACGGCTCCCGGCAGCAGAGCCTCTATGCGGAGGCAAAGGCCCACCTCACAGACACTCATTAGTAGTCACCAGTAGCAGAGTCTGCAGTCTCTGCCCACAGCTGGCAGCCCAGGGGCCAGGCATAGCCCTTACCTTCTTTTTTGCCCTGGGCAACAAGCCTCTCTCCTGCAAAACAATAAATACCCACTCTACAGGCCTAGGGAAGGAAAATCACACACAGCACAACTCCAGTGCCCCTCCTGCCTTCCAGGGATTCTCCACCTTACCCACAAGGCCCTTGTGCGGTAGGATGGTGAAAGGAGGCCACAGCCACTCTGCCACCTCCAGCTGGATCACTTCTCTTTGACTGAGGACAGGGAGCCCTGATCCGGAAGAAGTGGGTGAGCTCGTCCCGGCCTGGCCACTCCTGTCAGTCATGCTGGTGTGCACGCAGCACCCTATGTCCTGGAGGAAACCGAACAGCAGTGTAAACCCCCTGCTGTATCTGGATCTCCAACATCAGACGTCTCCAGAGCCCTGTGCCAACGATGCAGTCCCAGCCTGGTACTCCTAGGCATGGCGGAAACTCCAGGCCCCGGGAAATGTGCTCTTGCTGAACTATAGGTATCTGTGAAGCGATCAGCTACACGTGGCCACACACGCTGCCTTGTTCCAAGCAATGGTGCTGATTATGGACTGAAACTTCCGAAACTGTAAGTCTCAACAACTCTTTTCTCTTTATAAGCTGATTACCTTGGGTATGTATTACAGTAACAGAACACTGACTAATAGTGAAGCAAAATTAATAATAAGCACAGGAAACACATACCCAAGGTACACACAGCAAGTACTGCACATCATAGATACCCCAAAAGATATTTAATTATCAAATCGGTGATCTTCAAAACTAAATGGCTATTTTTCTTATTCATGAAAACACTAAGCTGACAAGAACACACCCTTTTACTTTGACCAGTCAATTTTCAAGATTCAACTGGGCACTTTGTGTGAGACATTTAGAGAACTATAACAAAAAGTCTTGACCCTGTCACTTTAGCAAGAAGCTCACAGCTTAGATGTGAATTCTGGCTCAGGTAGGATTTTAAAAATCACAGCATTAAGCAATCAGATCCACTGACTGCCAATATTCACACACACAAAACCCAAAGCAGCTGTGACAGCTGTGGGCTTAGGGCCGCTGACCAATCATGAATGGAGTTCTGAGGCCTGGTTACACTGGAAGAAGAGGAAGCACGTGGAGAAGCTCCCAGGAAAGGCCAGTTAGGGCAGGAAGTGCTCTCCTTTTGTAAGACAAGTGAGTGTCTAATGAGAACCAACACATACGGTGTGTCATACAGACAAACTGCTTAAGTAACTTAGCTAGAAAATACTAAGTGTATGTTTTGTAATTTATAAGTAAAAAAAAACAGAGAGGAAAGCAAGCACCACCTTTTAGCTACCTGATGATGACACTAGTGGTTGTGTCTCAGGAATGAGCCCCCCAGAGTAGGCTGTTGAGAACCTTAAAAGACAGTTTAATTTCCCTCACTTCAAGCTCTTTAGTGACTGACATCTTTAGAAATGGGTTTGTTTTTGTTTTAAATTTCAGCATGACACAAATCATCAGAATATATGCTCCAGCTTATCCTCCCCCATCACTGTGGATTCAGGAATCATTTTCCCCCCACAGGAATATCTGGCAGTGGTCTCTCAGGCAAACTATTACTTGCCACATGAAGAAATCAGGCAGTGAGCTTTCATATAAAATGCAGAACTAATATTTATGAGATACATCACTCTGACATTTCCAACTCAAAAAAACCTGTCAGTACCAAAAAGGAGTTAGCAAAGTCCTCCTCTGTCATATGCAACAGTTCTCCCAAGAACCCAAGGATTCTGTCAACACCCTGGGAAAAGCTTCCATATTACCAAATTGGTAACAATGGGCCGGGGTACGGGACACAGAGTCTCCCTGACCTCCCCTGCTTGGCCAGAGATGTAAAGAAGAAACTCAACTCTCAGTAAGTCAGCAGAGGTTTGAAACCCATGGCCACGTGGACCTGATGTCTCCTGTGATGTGAGTCACAGAGGAGCCATTCTAGAACTTTGGGAATCTCTGAAGTTAATTCATCAGAAGAGGCACCAAGATGCCAGAAATAATCACCAAGCGATATAATTTTAAAAAGCTAATTGGCATTAGTACAAACACAATTAATGATGAGATTCATGCAAAATATTTCTTCTCTGCATGGAAACTAAAGCCTGGTATAATTTTTAAGTAAATATGCTGTTTACATATGTGAAATATTTAGTTGCATGTGTCTGTGAGTTCCAGTGAAGCTCTTCAGGGTCCAGGAGGACATGTGAGTAGTGTGTAATCACAGCAGCATGCCAATGGCCCCTCCACAGAGAGGACTCAGGATCTGCACCCAGGCCAGGATGGAGAAGGCTCCCCATAAACTTCCAGCTGCACACCCTCCTGAGAAGCACTCTGACCCTGAGCTGTGACATCAAAGAGGGGCATTGCGCACCTGGCAACACGGACAGAGGCAAGTGGAGTCCTGTCCTTGCGCAGGTGGGATGCAGGGAGTGCCTCTGTATGCTGTGACAGAGTTCTGGAATTATAAGCATGTGTCACCACACTCAGTTTTAATGTACTATTTCTAATCACAGAAACAACGAAAGTCAATATTCTGAATACTTAAGATGCACTAATAAAACTTACACATCAATAAGTTAAAATGCTGTAATTATTCATGTGGTGGTGAAAGCTGTCATTTTTACATATAGAACCAATTCTCAATAATTTTCAAATAGAGAAGTTAATGAGAGGAACAGTAACAGCTACTATTTTCATGATATTTGACCCAAGCCAAGCATTCTTCTGTACTTTGATGCCTCACAAGCAAGGCTAGAGGTAGGGAGACTCACACAAGATCCTTAGAGTGGTCGTGGAGGCTGGGTCTGGACCCCGAAATGTGTCCGACAGCCTGGTCTCTGCACCAGGACACCAGGCTGCTTTTCAGGAGGCAGAACAGCAGCCGGAGAGCTTCAGGAAGAAGCCAGGCCACACTGAGCATACATACACACACCCCAACTCTGAGAAACCGACCGGAGATGCCAGAAAGAGGGACAAGCATGAGCCTTCTCAGGACACAGGACCCAGCCCAGGACAGCCACGAGGACAGGAACTGGCCAGGGCAGGGAGAAGTCTACCCAGGCAGTATCCCATAGCTCAGCAACTGACCATCAGCCACACGGGCACTCACCTCACCCCAGAACTGCCATCTCTGGGTGCTGTTTCTACCACGCTGGGCATAAACTGGGCGATGAGATTACAAAGTTCACAAAACTACACTATGCCTGTATGTAGTTTGAACATTCTCATAGGCAAAGTTTTAAACAATTAAAATATTTTTTGCAACTGTTACTGAAGCAGCAGAACACCACATATGTGAACATCAGTGTATGTAGCAGAAAGGTTGCAGCTCAGAGCTCCATGCAGCCCAGTGCAGGAGAAGGGAAGACACTTAAGAGTTTTGGAGGCAAAGTGTACTGCTTTATTCTAACTGCTGGTCAGTCAGCCTGGGATGTCTCTGCAAACAGACTAGTCCTTACCTGTACTGAAGCCAGGCTTTTATACCCTTGTTACAGCATGCTCTTGAAGTTAGGATGGAGCTACACTTAGTATCACCTCACTGGTTAGGATCAGCAATTCTATTGGTTACAAGCTTACACATCTCATTGGCTAGTACAGCGCACAGACTGCAAGCTCCATTGGTTACCATAGTGCACAGATTTCCACCTATAGCAGAAGCGAGTATTACAATCCTTTTTAACACCAAAGGTACCTCTAAGCTAAAGAGGCTCCAGCCTCAACCGTAAGAAAAGCTGCAGAGCAAGGACAGCTCTGCAGAGCATATAACAAAGTTTACCAAGTTAAACAATGGTGTGGGGCAGGGTGTGGACTTCAGAGAGCTGAGCTTGAGCTTTACTTGAGTGGAAGGTTTTACAAATTCAGTTTCCTCTTCATTGCCAATATTTAAATGAATTGTGGATTATATCATTGAAAATGCTTTACAGGAAATGACTGTCTTTCCTAAGGCATTCAGCTGGATGTGTGATTCAAAGAAGGATGAAGTATTTGAAAATTTAATTTGACCTAAACTAATATTTGAAATCACATAATAGTGAGCTTGGATCCATATGTATTGTGTAAGTCACACATATACTGCACGTACATCCATATCCAGAAGGAGAGAAGGAAACACAAGAAAAGAAAGGAAAGCAGGCAGAGAGAATGAGAATGACAAGCAAACTTACCGAAAAAGAATAAAGATAATAGTGTCAGGTTTTGTTATTTTGGTTGGGGGGCAAGAATATTCCACAGTACCAAGAATGTCCCCCCAATGTCCTGACACCTTTGGCTGCACGTGGCTAACTAACCATCTGCATATCAGATCTTTTACTTATGGCTTCTAAAGAAATTCTGAATGAAACACCTAGCTTTCTCTTCCTCTGAATGTTTCCAACCCATAGCAGTTACAGGTTAATTTGCTGCATCTTCCTATTTTTCTCTCAAGTGGGAGAACCAGAAACACTCACATATGTATTTCTGGCACTGTGCCTAAGTTTGGTGGATAGGGAGTAACATGGATGGCATTTCTTTCATATTTAGTTTTTTCTCCTCTTTAGAATCCCACAGAACTTCTTACATTCCCAACAAAACCCAAGGTTTTATAGCTCACCTTTCTTCTTCTAAAGAGGTGAGTTTGGGCCTCCTGTCTCCAGTACATTTTGTATTTCTCTGGGTAAATTTCACATTGCATAAATTTTACCTACTTGAAATTTTTCATATTTATTATTTTTCTCCAAATGTGCTCATTGGTGATGAATGGATCTGCTTACAAGAGGAATAACTGTGCTTCAGGAGACTCTAGAGGAGCTCTGGCAATAGAGAAGAACTATGCAACCCAATTTTAAACATCTTTGAAAATGATTTGCTATATATACACATAGGTCTAGTTCTTTCTCTCCCTGTTTTAAACTTTTTTCACTTAAAACAATAAGAAAAAATATTATAAAAATAACAAAAAATAGAGTTTCAAAGGAGAAATTAATCACTTTTCCCTTTCACTCGAACAGTCACAAAAGTCTCTCACCAAAACAGGAGTATACTTCCTTCAACATTCTTCCTACACAGACAAATAGTTGGGTTTCTGTTGTTATTAACAGCCTTTTTCTATTTTTAAAACAATAGCACTTGACTCGGTGCTGCAGTCAGACTTCTCCTTTACCAGTGAGACCAAGGGTAGCTCTTCCCCAAACCAGCAGGACACATTGCAGGTGACCACGCACACGTCCTCCACATCTACGTCCACGTCCACACACTTGTGCCCTTACTTCCGTAAAACAAAGTCCTACGACTAATTTCTGGACAAAAGTTATATGTATGCATATCTAATTTTGTGTTACCTTGATTTGAGTATTTATTGTTTGGGAAACAGTAAGCAATGGCTGCAGCTACGGAGACGGTGATTGGTTCACACCTGGCAACCCCTAACTGCAGAGGAGAGGGCTGTGGTGTGCACCTGCCGGCCTGGAGCCCTGGCCCTCAGCCTTTTCCACTTGTGCCATAACGCTGCTCGGCACTTCTTCTTCTTCTTTCTTTTCTTCTTTCTTCTTTCTTCTTCTTTCTTCTTTCTTCTTTCTTCTTTCTTCTTTCTTCTTTCTTCTTTCTTCTTCTTCTTCTTCTTCTTTCTTCTTCTTCTTTCTTTTCTTCTTCTTCTTCTTCTTCTTCTTCTTCTTCTTCTTTCTTCTTTCTTTCTTCTTCTTCTTCTTTCTTCTTCTTCTTCTTTCTTTTCTTCTTCTTCTTTCTTCTTCTTCTTTCTCTCCTTCTCCTTCTCCTTCTCCTGCTCCTGCTCCTTCTTCTTCTTCTTCTCCTTCTACTTATTTCCTGCATGAAGCCTTCCAGAGGAGCACTATTCCTGGCTTACATCCAGCAGGGTTAAGAACAACTTTCCCAAGGTTTAAGACAGGTTCACACCTGGTCAGTATGACGCTGGCCCTGGGGTCTGAACCCCATCCCCCCTCAGGGCTCTGAGCACACGCTGGAGTTGGGTAACACATGTCTGTGCCGTAAGCGTCCGGAGAAAGTTCAAAACAGAAACAAAACAGTGCAGACCATGTACTGAGGAGCCCTTCAGTTTGAATTACATCTCTTTTTTTTTTCAGGTTTTTTGAGACAGGGTCTCCCCTTGAGGTTCAGGCTGGCCCTGAGCTCAGCCTCAAACTCACATCACAGCAATCCTCCTGCCTCTGCCTCCTGAGTGCTGGGATTACAGGCATGAGCCACCACGCCCGGCACTGTGGTATGTGGTACTGGTTGCTGCTGGGTGTGGGTCTCCACACCCAGTATGGTATGTGGTTACTGGGGAATCGAACCCGGGCCCTTGCGTTTGCAAGACGGGCGCCGGAACCACTGAGCTAAATCCTCGGCCCTGAATTACATCTCTTAAAAATAAAATTCATCATTCTCAAACTAAATGAGCACTTCTCTTATTTAAAAAAAATAAAACTATCATTTTTATAAGCACAGTAGGAAGTCAAAATTAGTTCTTATTTTCTCCCAAGAAAATAAAAGACTTGGTGACTGAATGCAAGATAAGGAGATAAGAACCAAAATCTGTTTCATATAAGTATGAAAATCCCCTGGAGAACATGAATATTAATCAAGACATTTAATACAGTGTAAACAAGTAAATCTGCCAGAGTCTCTTCAGAAGCCTAGGAGATACTGTTTATTCTTTCAGTTTTCTAATGCAAGAAAACAATCCAGTAACACGCATGTGGCTTCACTTAAAAATGTGATGGGTCACATTATTCAAAACACATGTCAGTTCCTTTGGTTTACCCAACCCTAACAAGGACAACATTATCTATACTAAGGAATAAAGAGCATGGGGGTCAGAAACCTATCTCTAACTCACTGTTGAGTCCGGACCTCGGCTACGCACAGGGCTCCCTTTCTCAGGTGAGCCTGAGAGGAACTGCGAGATTCCCTCTCAGCAAGCACCCTGCTGCCCAGAATAAGCGGGAAGTTCACCTCCGCTTTCCCATCAGTCACTGGACACAACACCCACACCTTACAGGACGGAGATAGCGCCGCAAACAGGTTCAGACTGGGGTCGCAGCTGCAAAGCAGAACATCATGGCGGGAGGGCATGGCAGGCCAGGAAAGAGAGCTGGGGAACAGAACCCGACAGAAGAGCCGGGACTGGATACGCTGCCACAGTCATGCCTCGAGGACACAGCCCGACACATCGGGCAGGGCACCCCCCAGTCCGCTCCGCGGTTCCTAAGCCACTCAAGGGGCCACACGAAGCTTCTTCGCCATATTCCATCCCCATCAACTTGAGATCTGAACACGTCACCTCAAACCACATATAATCTCCAAACCAAGAAGAAATGGAGAAGAATTAAAAATAATAATGATCTCAGGCCCTTTTTGTCAAGACCAATTTATTTTTCATTTGTCTGACTCTTGTTTTTGTGAATAACTCACTCAAGAAGTTGCTGTTGATGTAGATGGTGAGATGAACATGTAGACACGCAGGCCCTGATGGAAACTCTGAGGGCTACGACCTCCCATAACACATACTGTCACTTCCCCGTTAACCTGCAGGGGAAAGACCGGCTAGGGATGCCAGGCCAGGGGAAAGCTGAGGTGTGGTGCTGGTAAACGAGAAAGGACAACAGAACTACTTTGTATTACATTTCTGGGGCTCATCTGAGTGGATGTTGGAAGGCTGGGAGCTTACAGTGTCCAGAACAATCCTGAGCCCAAATGATCCAGAGCAAGGATCTGATGTTATCCTGACAACTAAACCGTATTGGACAAAAAGAAATACTGTTTTATATTTCTGGATCCCCAAACTTATATATCATCCGGCATTTGGCAAGCACTCATTCAATTGTTTCGTCAACCACCCCAATGCATTATGTGGAAGAAATCGCAGTGGAAACATTTTAAACATTTTAAACATTTTAAATCCACTTGTCTTCCACTAGCAGAAACTTGTCTTTAATGTTTCTTCTCCTTTTGTATGACAGAAGTAGAAAGGAAGAGCAAACTTCCAATGTTTCACAGACGCCTTTGTGAATCTCCGAGTGCGGCCTGGTCTTGCCTCTGTTCCCTGGAAACCTCTCTCGTGTCACTCCTTCCATCTGTGCTGTGTCTTCAGTACCACTGTGTGCAGGCCTCATGTGAGAGACTGTGAGCTCCAAGTCCACAGAGGCTCCAGCCCCGTGCTAGGGAAGGAGGAGGACAATGGCTGTGTGTGCCATGACAGAGCTGTGCCACAGCCATGGAGGGCACAGATGGGGCACCGAAGTTGACTCGGGGAGGTGGATGGGCTGGGACTCCTCGGAGAAGGTGTTTCTAAGTGGAGACAGAGCATGAACTGTTAGCCAGGGGCAGGAAAATGTACCAAGGCTAGCATTCACTTACTCTACACGCACAGTAGCAGCATCGTGCCCCATAAGGAAGACATGGCCACGGACCTGCAGAAGCGCAGAGCTTCCCACAGTCACGTGACCCAGAGCTACCAGGCAGTGTTAGTGTGGCCCAGATTCAGCAGAGCCCCGGTGGGGGAGGGGCACAGCACAGAAAGCAGATAGTGTGATTCTAGGCTTTGGTCAGGGTGACTCAGCACTGCACCGGGCTATACTGAGAAGTCATGACACACATGCAGCGAGAATGGTGATCACCCTGTGGGGGATGGAGGGCCTTCGGAGGCTTCTCCACTCACTCTGCAATGCACGAGGACCGGCCAGTACATGAAAGACGCTGTGACATGCTAGAATATGCTCATAATCCCAGCACTCTGGGAGGCTGAGAAAGAGGATCACAAGTTTGAGCTCAGCCTGGGCAACTTGTTGACTTTGGGAGACTATGTTCCCAAATAAAAATTAAAAGGGGCTGGGCATGTAGCTCAGCATTACAGCGCTGGATTCAAACCCTTATTACACACACCTTTACACACATATGCAGGCACACACAAACACACACACACACACACACACACACACACACACACACACACACACAGAGTAATTTAACCACAGTGCAATGGCATTCCACAGTCACTGCAGGAACCCCAGCGGGGCTTTCCATGAAAGCAACTGAACTCTTCCAGAAGCAACGGCAGACAGTTTGTGTGAGGCCCTTTGTTCTTCGAGGTGTGGTGTGCTGCTTTTATGAAACTTCTCTTTGGAGCCGCTGCTGCCTGAAGTGGGAGTGAGCAGCTGAGCTCCCGCCCTGCACACATAGAGGTCAAATACTTCAAACTAACGGGGACTGAAAGGGTCTGGAAGCGCCTGCCCCTCCTGAGACCTCACTGTGAGACAGCTCTGCAGGAGAGCTGGAGAAAGAAAGCAGCTTGTACCTTTGCGTTTCTCAGACTCCATCTGCAGTCGGTATAAGGCCCACAGCAAAAACTGAGCCAGATGCAATGAACACAGAAAAATTGTGCATGGGAAAAGAAACCTAAATGGCCGGTAATATCCCAAGTTAAAATCATTCCATTGGTTTAAGATTTAAAATGAACTATCAGGCTGGTAATTAGTGAAATGAAGATAAGGGAGGTACAAGCATTTTAGAGTTATGAGATGTGAGCAAAAATAGCTGAAGTTTAAATTTTAAAAATTATCACAGTAAAAGACACAGTGCCCTCAAACTCCTCCCTTCTCTTCAAACATGCCAACCCATCGTCCTGGCCACTTCCTGAGGCAGCTCTGGAGTCCTCCGTCCTGGGTGTCGTTAGCTGTGCTGTCCTGGCTATCTGGAAGTCTTGAGTCAATTTAAAACATTTCTCTTTCAAGGTCATTCTGACTTTGGGGAAGAGCTGTGCCAGATAAGGTGAAGAACTTGCACAACAACACTCTGTTGCGTTTTTAGTTGACAGAAATTGGTGTAAATGTTTTGAGTCAATTCAGGACACAGAAAAGAAAAGTTCAGAACTGCTTCGGAAGGTGTGAGTATGATGGGATAGGTGTGTCTGAGGCAGAGGGGAAGACTTTAAGGGGGATTAATGACAACATATCCTTCACTATCGTTACTTCTAAAAATTATGTCAAAATCCTCCATGGTTTTGGATCATACCTCCTAGGTTGTAAAAATTAAGTTTGGGTCAGTACATCTAACACAGTACAAATCAAGAGCATTTATTGTGCATTTATTTTGGGGGCTCTGAGCCTAATCTCAACTACAGACCCTTAAAACACATAGTCTGTCCTTCAGACATCCAGAAGAAAGAAAGGGACAGTTAACGAGAACCTGTAACCCAGCAGGGCGCAGGCTGCCGGCACAGGGGCAGCGGCACTAGGAGACCCCGAGGGCCGCCGTGGCCAAGTCTACACACAGCAGCCACGGAGTAGCTTGGAGCAGGGGCCTGCTCGGGAAGCAGGAGAGCCACCCTGCCGTGAAGGGTGCCGGGCTTCCCACCGACAGTGTACGGTCAGTGAGGGAGCAAGGTGCCTGCCAGCACTCAGAGTAGTTTTCACTCATAGACAACAAAATAAGCCCTGGCACTTAGGGTACCCAACTGCCAGTGGCTTTGAAAAGTGCCATCTGCCAGGACTAAGACAGCCAGGAAATACTTTCCTTGCACTTCAGAGCCCCTGCTCTTTGACTGGGTCGTAAAGAGTCACCTGCATGCGGCATAATCTCTAGGGAAAGGGAAGAACAGGCCTTGAGCTCTCACGACGCTGCCAGCGCACCTCGTGCCCGGCGGAGCCGATGGCCCAGCACAGCCGGGCTCCTGCCCTCGGAGGGAGCTGGCCGTACAGCCCCAGAGGAAGCATGCGGAAGTACTTCCTGCCATGTCTAAAAAGTCCATTGTTACTTTTTTTGGAGAAGTTTAAAAGTCTAATAAGCTTCAAGTCTCACTATCATTTATCTACTTAAGACTGCCAAATTCTAGGTGGCTCGATCCAACTCACCATAGTTTGTACTACACACTTACAATAAAAAAAATCCTGCAAATGAGTAATTAAATTGGGAGGATTAATCCTCCTTTCATCAGGGTTTTCTTCATTCTAAATCTCAAAACAAAAAACTATGTCTCACCACAGCAAGCTGTAGTTGCCATAGAAATCTTCCTTAGTGAGTCTTTGTGCTTTACTCTCTAACCAAAGTTTCTACTGTGACTCTTGATAACCAAGAGGGTCACGAGCGCCCGGCAAACTGCTCAGGAAGTGGACACACCAAGGCCTGAGGCTGAGGGCCAGTTCTGGACTCACACAGGGGAACCTTGTCCCTGAGACCCTGTGGAGGTGGCACAGTGCTGAGGCTCAGTCCTGTTTGCAAACACCTGCCCGGTCAGCATCATAGGACAGCGGTGACAGTCTCAGCAGCCAGCTGCAGCCAGCATCAAGTTCACCTTCTACCTTCCCAACTCTGCTCTCCTCTCCCTCCATCTCCTTGGCCTGCACTTATCTGGTTATGAGTTCCGACAACCTGCATGGCTCGGCAGCACAGTCCTGTGATCCCAGGGAAGATCACACTCCGGGTGCTGAGGCCGCTGGATCCCAGCTTTGACCCCACCTGGGCGACGTACATTAGGTGAAACAGACACGTAGGCAGAGGTGTCACATGGACTGTCTCGTGAGAAATCCAAAGTACACAACATTTAGACAGCAAAATGAAAGATGGATATTAAGGGACAGGGAACTAGAACATCTACCAGTGTGAACAAGAACTAAAGTTGAGGGGACGGAAGGTCAAGGGGGAGTGAGACGTGTCACACACGGACCAACTCCGCTATGAATGGTTCTTTATGCACAGCAAACATGTACTGATACCCAGAGAAAAATAAACAAAAATACAAAAGGGTAAGGAATGCAGTCCAGTGGGAAAGCCCTGAGTTTAGTCCCCAGTACTGCTGCCAAGAACAGCAAAAACAAAAACAATTTCTGCAACTAAATCAGAGAACTATGCAGGAGTGGACCATCAATAAAATTCAAGAGTCCATGGTTGTGGACTAGAACAGAACCTCCTCATAATTCTGACTACTTTCTAAGTAAACATAACAATTCCTTTCAAATATAATCCAGGCCATAAGCTTGTGCTAGCAATACTCGCCACTTTGCTTCTAACAATGACAGAGCTTTTCTTGTTGCATTTATTGTGCCATATTAACTACATGGAAATCACCAGAGTAAGGAACAACACTGCCCCATGGAACATTGATAAATAAAGATACTTTGTATTATCATAATTTGATATTAAGATGTAGATACTGCCATTTTGATTTGATTGGTAGTGATCCTAAAGATTTTATTTAATGCCCTTAGAAGTGTCATTATGAAAGGACTGCAGATTTCACTGGGCTACCACAGATATCCGTGGTGCAAAAACATTTACAGACTGGGGTTCGGAAGGCTCCTGCCTGTGAATTGCCCATTTCCCTTTGGGCCATGGACACAATAAAGAAGTCTCAACAGGCACAGAATCTCAGGTACCCAGAAGAGATATGAAAAGGGAGGGGAGAGTTTCTCTCCATATCCAGTTAAATATACGGCCTGTATATCTTTTCCTGGTAAATGCTGCTGTCTGTATCAGAATTTCTCACCTTTTCCTTCTCCCTTTTGTATCTTCACACACCTAAATGTCAAAAATATTTATGCCACTACCTCCATAGGTATACAAGACCACAGTCAGAACTTCCTGCGGGCTTCTCCTCACGCCTGGGCCCGCCTCGTGTCCCGATGCCACTCAGACAAACCTGGTCCACTCAGGAGAACCAAGACTCCACTCCTGAGGAAGCATAACAGAAGCCTCCCAAGTCTAAGAGTTCTCAGACTTGTTTGAGGTATATTTCATAGGGCGTTAGGTTCATTTCAATTTCCCCAAAATAAGCTGTAGAAAATGCTGATGAGGTAAAGTGTAATACTATAAAATCTCACTCTGCCAACTGCAAAGCCTGCCACAATAAACCACACTGTGTTCGAATATTAAAGATGTGGAAACCCTCGGTGGGTAATTGTTAGGCTCACTTAGCACTCATATTACTATAAATACTGAATGTACTTCATTTTAATCATTATTCTGCTTACTTTACATGCAGAAACTTAAAAGGACAAAGCACACATTTTTTAGGGGATTTAGGGAACTGCAAATCTTCCGTTTAGGATGAAAGAAAACACATTTTTCAGGGCAAGTTTAGAGATGCCAAGAAATCATAGGTTCAAAATATGCTTATTCATGGTCTACACCAAGCTCACAGCCAGGGACTAGAATCTGCAGTTGTGAGAAGGGGGCCAGGGCTGGAGAGGTGGACACTTCCCTCCCCCAGGCCAGGCCGGTGTGTTTCAGACAGCCCGAAGGAGGTGGCTGCATTGGGGGCACAGTGGGGCCATACTGAGGGGGCACAAGGACAGACAGAGAACACAGGCCCGTCACCATGGCTATTTAAGGGTGGAATGTGTAAACTCTAACTGCCACCTGTGCCACAGAGCAGCGAGTTCGGTCCCAATGGGGGTCTACTGGATGGCTCGGACAGCACAGGTTCCTAGAAATGCAGCGAAAGGAAGCAGAGGGTGGGAAGAGCCGTCAGATAAAGTCCAGCAGCGGGGCCTCTGCCAGGCGCCACAGCCCACGCCCGCTGGGCGGCCTTGCTGCACGCGCGTCTTCATGCATCTAAGGACACTGACCCTCTGTACTGTGCACAGAGGCCCAGTCCCCAGACGCTGAGCGAGTTGCTTCTGATTGTGTACATATAATGCCGAGCACTGCTGCTAAGTGCAGTTATTGCAGAGGGACAAGACAGCAACAGGAAGCAGGCCGGGGTGCTGTGTGAGTCTGGAAGGGTGGGCAGCCCGAGGACGTCACGACTGGTTTCCTTCATCCCATGTCCCAGCCGGGATTCACCTGGGATGGGGACAGGGGTCCATCTGCACAGCTGACTTCATCCCACCTCCCTCAAACTGAAAGACAAACAGAGAAGGCTGGTGGGAACATCTTCCACTGAGGGGCAGGAAATTCTCCACAAATCCTCCAGCATGAGCCCCATGTGACAAGTCTGACACCACCACTGTTTCCCAAGTTCCCCGGAAATTGTGGCTCCTCTGTCTATTCTGACGGCACCCAGGGAAGCAGAAGGGAGGGAAGGGGGCACCACGGCAGGGGCGGGGGTAAAGAGAAGTGGGCAGGGCCCAGAACTGGCCAGAGTGCACACGGTGGGCAGAGCCAGATGCAGGGGTCCGTTAAGATATGTGCAGGAGCCCAGAGCCTGGCAAGCAGCTGGCACCAAACCTACGTTTTTTCCTGTTCACACAAAGCCAGGAGTTTGATTTACACGGGCCCAGGCACAGGGTAACAATAATTAATAATAAAATATACCAATATGCTACAGTGAAACAGCAGAGTACCTGCAGAAACAAGTGATAATACATTGGAGGAGACTTAAATTTATTTAAAATTCATGAGAAATTCACTTTCTATTTAATATTGTTGGCCCACGGTCACTGCAGAGAACTGCAACCCTGGATCCAGGGGTGGTCCTGTGGGAAAGCTCTGCACACTTCCACTGAGGCACGGACTCCACTCCCCAGCTCCAGTCTCCGATGGCCACGGTTGAAGCTGCTGCTTCTGATGGTGCTGAGTCCCTCTCGCAGCTGGCCGGGATAATGGAGTCCCACCACAGCAGTGACCTGGCCAGTGGGCACAGGGAACTGACTCTCAGAAGCTCCTGTGGACCAAGGTGGCAGCAAGAACCTGAGTGACGGGCCACAAGCTCCTCCCACCTTGGGGTCACAGTGCACCTGGCTGGCCTGGCAGGGGTGCCAGGAGAGGTCGGGTGGACACCGGATCACGTTTCTGGAGAACACAGTGGACCTCAGGGACCCTCCCTGGTGGGTGATCGTGAAACACAGCAGGACTGCCAAGGTGCAG
>PVIR01011905.1:17258-46274 GCA_004026965.1 Petromus typicus | reverse complement strand
AATTAGTCTCAACTGGACACTCCGTGAGTTTTTTTTTTTTTTTTAGGTTTTTTGAGACAGGGTCTCGCTTTGTGGTTCAGGCTGGCCCTGAGCTCAGCCTCAAACTCACATCACAATCCTCCTGCCTCTGCCTCCCGAGTGCTGGGATTACAGGCGTGAGCCACCACGCCCGGCACTGTGGTATGTGGTACTGGTTGCTCCTGAGTGTGAGTCTCCACACCCAGTATTGTTACGTGGTTACCGGGGAATCGAACCTGGTGCTTGCGCTTGCAAGACAGGCGCCGGAACCACTGAGCTAACTCCCCAGCCCCACTCCGTGAGTTTTGTGGCTTCTGAATTCTAAAAAAGAATTTAGAAAAAAACTATCACACTGTCTTTGCTTTAATATAGCCTAGAGATGGCAGATTAACTTATCAGTTTTTTCCATATTTACTGCATGGATTTGGGAATCTCAGTATTTGACCAAGTGGGATCCCCCCCAACCCCCCCGGAATTTGTCAAGAGGGGCAGCGCCATCTCGTGGCATGTGTTTGCCTGTGCTCTGCTGGAGTCTGCACTCTGGTCCCAGGGCCGCTGAAGCAATGGTCCCCATGCTCAGTCTCGAGGTCGCTGAGTAGGAGGGGTATAGAAAGCCAATCTATTCCCTAATTAGCTCTTCGTTCCTTCGCTTATGACTTCATCTAAAATATGCAGTAAGTCAACAAATCCATAAACCAACCACCAAATAAGTGAAGTCCCTTAAATCTGTAGTAAAGTTTATAGAAACTCTGGCTTGGCTTTGGTCTGTGTTCATTTTTCAAAGTCCTGCCGGCTGCAGTTCTCCCGGGCTCAGCCTGACCTCGACCTGCAGTCCTCTTGTCTTGATTCTCATTTATGCGATGGATCGCGTCCTGGCTGTCTCCAGGGTTATTATGTGCATGGTCATTACTGAGTCTGACCCTCCGGTTAGTTAATGGAGTGAACAGAGGGTGACAGGAGGAGAGCTGGGCAGAGAAGCAAGTTTCGTGAAGCAATGGAAGCCAGGCCACTGGGGCAGAGTGCACGGCCAGTCCCTGCTGCTGCTCACCCCTTGGTCCTTGACTGGAGAGGAGCCTACAAAAGCTGCTTGGTTTCTTATCACCCTAAAACAGCTCTGTCTCCATTGAGGGGGACAACCTATCTCAATTTTTTGAAAAATCAACATTTACTTTTTAAATAGTTCTTTTCTGTCAGCTGCCAAAGACTTATTTTCTAGTGCTGGGGATCAAACCCAGGATGTCCTGCCTGCTAGGCAAGCACTCTGCCACTGAGCTGTGTGCCCAGGCTTTAAACAGATCGGAAGTGAGAGCTTAATTTTAGAAAGCTATATACGTTCCCTCTTTGTTCTTTTATGTTGATTCTTTGTTACTCTAGTTTTATCATTTTACATGTCAGGAAAGTATAACCAGAATGATCATCCTTGAAATTTTTAGTAACACAACATACTTCCATGACTTTATTTATAAATGTGTACAACTGTGTGAAAGTGGATTCTTACTTGGATAACAGTGAACTATATAGTGAGAATCTGCATGAAAACGTAAAGGAAGGAAACTCGGATTTCCGTGTTGACTGCCTTGCAATCCTTCTGTGACAGAAACTATGCATCAGAAGTGACTTATCCCCCAAAGTCATTCAAACCCTCGATGAGATGTGCCTGGGCTCTCACAGTAGGTGCACTTTGCTAAAATACTGTTCTCTTTGTAACCAGTCCAAGATACAACTACTAAGTTTACATCCAGGTCACATCCTGGTGGGAAATTATTTTTGCAATGATGGCCTTAGCCAGAAAAAGCTTGTTGACTGATGAGTGGGGGCTTGTAATTGAGTCAATATAAATTTCACTGGAATTGTTTCTGTAAGCTTAATGTTTTTTAAATGAACAACCTGATAATAGAAGAAATAAAAAAGGCACTAAGGCTCTGACAGTAGAAAATATTTCTGCATAAGCATTCAAAGAAAAAACCATTTTTCACTAGTTGTGATTTCCCAGTTCAATCTAGAATTAGAAACATTAGGACCACCCCGCCAGCATCTGCACCTTGGAAAGGACCTCTGAGGAAACCCGAGTTAATGTCCAGAGGCTGCTCGTGGTGCTGGAGTGACAGCTGCTTCCTGCCTGCCCAACAGGAAACCAGTAGATATTTCCTATCAACCACGAAAGACCACATGCTTGTGCAGGTAACTAAAGGTGGGCAAATAACACCATCTATGAAGTGTCTACTTTGCCAACATCTATGGGGTAAATCCTGCACCATTTACAGACTCAGGCTCTGGGAGGTGGAATCATTTACTCGGGATCCTATCATTAACAAACAGCAGAGCAGAGTCCCAACTTCAACCTGACTCCACAGCACACACTCCCTGCTGTGCATGGAATTGTTTTCAGCAAAAACCTTGACCGGCGTGTGTTCTGCTTCCGTGAACATGGGGCACCTGTCCCACAGCACCCCGAAACCATCCCCTTCTAGGCCTGGTTCCAGTGCCTACACCTGGGGAAGAGGCTCACTCCCCCCTTCCTAGGAGGACCGTCAGTGGCCCGCAATCCCATTTAGCTCAGCCAGCGAGCATCCTGTTGTAATCTGCCCACTGCAGCTGGTGAAAGGAAGCCCCTTCCTGATGCTCTGACCACATCCCGGACCCAGGTGCCTCTGTCCGCTCAGGAGCCTCTGCAGGGATCCGACCTTTCCGTTCCCAGTGGCTTCAGCTGCTCCCATCCACTCCCTGCAGCCCCACAGTGGGGCAGCACAGGCGGCCTGCAGGTCCAGTTGCTCCAGCCATGCTTCAGGGTTTGCTTTCATCCTGGGGTCTGTTCTGACTCTCTCTCCAGCACCACATTCTTTACAAGTTTTCCAGAACACAATGACTTTCTTTTAACCTCATAAGCTATTTTCCATCCTAAATCATCCCCCAGCCTCAATCTCTGCTTAGCCAGAAAAGTATTACCTATTCACTAAAAACCCACTCAGCGTGTCTCCTTAATGAAATGTCGTGGTCTCCTCTGCTGCCCTGGAGGGCTGGGCCTGCCCTGTGCTTCGAGACCACAGAGGCCAGCGTTCCCCCGCTCACTCCCAGTCCCTAGCACAGAGCACAGCCCCCTGTCCAGCAAGTGGTTGATCAGTAATACCACGCAAAAAGTCTAGTGACTTGGCAGGACAGGTTTTCTTGGGGTAGGTATGGTTTGGTTTTGATTTTTAATTTTAAAGTATCTTTCATCTCACTCAGAATTATACAGTGCCTGAGTGGTCAAAGATTTGTCTTCTCCCATCTCCAACATGAAGATATCTAAGTCCCACCTCATCCCATATGATTTTTTTTTCTTTCTTTCTTAAAATTTCTATCCTTGTAACAGAATCCAAGGCTTTGCACATTCCAGGCAAGTGCTCTCTCACTGAGCTGCATCTCTGGCACCATGATCATCTTTTGAAAAGCGAAATACAAGTCAAAAAGCAAAAATTTACAGAAAATTAAAGCCAAGCTGGATCATTAAGCATCTTGTCTAAGGTGCTAATCCTGGCATTAAGGACAACGAGACCCTGAGAAGACAGGCGCCCAAGCACCAGACTGAGCCGTAACAAAGAACAATCAGTAAGGAGCAGGTGTGACTTCACACTTCAATCAATATAAGGTTACTCAAATATAAAGTGGCCCCCTCCCAGCTCCTTCACAAGGTCCTAGGGAAGGATCTGAGACCACTTAAAATGAGAAAGCTTCAGAGATGTTGATTACATAGATGTCTACCTATCACACACATGGTAAGTCAGATGAGGCACAATAGTGCAGGGATAAGGAAAACTCAATCTTCCATGTACCTTGTGATTCCATTCGAGTCTTCGGTTATACTGAGCATCTGGTCTCTGCACAGCAGCAGCAGCAGGTCCCTTTGTGAGTCATCAGCACATTTCCAAGCTCCTTCCTGCTGTTTTGATCTGGTTGTCTGAGACACTGCATGATAATGAAGGTGTGACAGAAAACAATGTCAAGCCCTAAGTGTCCATGCCACATTAACACACTTCCCCCACCCGTGACCTTAATAAAACACATGCATGCCATCTCAGTAATGAAAGCTTTTACCATTTTTCTTTTAAAATGGTCCTTAGTAAACTTGTCTGCACCCACATTGAACGACATAGATGTACATTAAATCTTTGTTCTCCTACTTGGGCTCCTTTTATGCCAATTTCTCTTGGTGATCTTCACATGCTCCCCCAAATAATGACATTAGTGAGACCATTTTGATGAGTAAGTTTCACAAACAGACCCCCACCCCAATGTACTACCATATGAGGGATCAAACTCACGACCTTGCACTTGCAATGCAGGTGTGGTGGTGCCACTGACCTAAATCCATGCCCAGAACTTTTATCATTAAAGTAACTAAGTAATATGAGACAGAAGTACTCAACTTTATCAAGGAACTCCGTCTTGTGAGGGAGTTTTGGAGAAGAGATTTTTATATTTTAGCAAAAGATATGTTTACCAGGCATGCACTCCTGAAAGAAAAGAATTTTCTGTAGAATTCTGTAGTAATGGGCATTGGTAGCTTTTCAAACCAGTACTGCCTTCATTTTCTGGGTCAATCAAACTATAATTCTTTCTTTTTTTTTTTTTTTTTTTGTAATGGTACTTAAATTTTAGGGGCATCCAAAACAATTCTTGTTTAACTCTCAGAGAAACACCCAGCTATGACCTGCCCTGCACCCAGCTCTTTGCCAAAGATCTGATTTCTTCAAGTTACCAAGGATCAATTCAGCTGCCACATCTTCGTTTGTCTCAGAGGGAACACAAAGATTTATCTACAGTCCACAGCGTGACACTTTTCCGCTCCCAGCACAGAAATAGGAGTGCTCACGGCAACATCCAACCATAGATCTCTGATCTCAAGGGAGGCAGATTCAAAAGTGGTATCTCAGGCCAGGGATTTAGCTTATTGGTTCCAGCATCTGTCTTGCAGTTACAAGGTCCAGGATTCAATCCTGGTATCCACATACAATAAGGCCTGGGCGTGGAGACTCAACCCACCAGCAATCAGAACCACATACCACAGTGCCGGGCATGGTGGCTCATGCCTGTAATCCCAGCACTTAGAAGGCAGAGGCAGGAGGATTGCTATGAGTTCAAGGCTGAGTTTAGGGCCAGACTGAACTACAAAAGCGAGACCCTGCCTCAAAAAAAAAAAAAAAAAAAAGTAAATTTCATTCATCTTTTTACAGATGGTTCCTGATTTAAGACAGGTTTATGATTTTTCTACTTTATCATGATACATAAGTGATAAGCATTCAGTAAAAACTATGCTTTGAATTTTGCTCTTTCCCAGCTAGTGATAATGTTAGTGCTAAAGGCAGTGATAACCACCCCTCAAGACTGTAGGCAGTGGCCAAGCTGCAGCTTCCCGGCAGCTCATGGTCATGAGGGCCCTGATTGAGCCTCCACAGTGTAGCGCACTGTGAGCCAGCGTGTTTTGTGGGTTAACTATTAAAATGCTTTTGACCTACAGTACTTTAAATTGCTAATGAGTTTACAGGACACAGCACTATTGTGAGTCTGGACAAATCTGGACACATCTGAGGTATCTTGGGGAGGTTTCTATCTTCTCCAGCAAAGTCGTGGAAAGTAAATCATTTCCATTTCTAGACATGGACTTGTGCAGTTCTGCAGGTGTCAGATTTTATTCTAATTCTAGGACAAACAAGAGACTCGGTGTAGTGAGTTCAGAGGGCCTCCCAACCATGCCCAGCTGCACTAAGGGAAGAGCCAGAGATGTAGCGGTTGGGACAGACAAGGCGTGGGCTGGGCAAGGCAAGGCCAGACAGGCGGCTAGTCCTGACCTCGCAGGAGGCTGTAGGGAACTCTCCTCCTCGTGTGGGCCGGGGCTCCCTGGCCTTGGCCCTGTTTTGGTCAGGTTATCACTGCCAAGGGCTGGGTTTTCTGCCCTCACAGGAAGTGAAGATCTAGGTTCTCCTACTGGTTGGCTCCAAAAACTGTCCTAGCACTTGGAGGAGAAAGGGACAGGAGACAGCCTTCTGACAGCGCCCCCGGCATTCCCAGCACCCCAGGCATTTGTAGTGACTATCGAGGTTCTGGGAAAAGAAGGAAGAGAAGGAGCTAAGGAGACAGAGGAGTGGTTACCCTTCTCCTGTAGCTGTGGGCACACAGTCTGGAGAGACACACTGTGCAGACCAGGGCACAGGCCTGAGGCCTGGACCCATGAAGCCAGGACCTGCTTCCTTCCCTAGGACATGGGGGGCTGCATCCTCAGGATCCTGGTGTCCCTGACACATCCTGGCTGTGACTCTAGATGATTCTATGAGAGCTGAGGAGGGCGGGGCCACAGGAGGGGGGGTTCTACATGCTACTGCCTGGTACCCTGGCCAGGGGCATCTGCACACAAGCACTGGTAGCTGAGAGCTGAGAAAAATCTCACTCCCTCAATAATTATCCACCCAGTGACCTTTCACTCCTCCTTCCTTTACCCCTGAAGCAACTCCCGAAGACGTTGCCTGAGACTTGGGCCTCCTATGAGGCCCTGGATCCCTGCCCAGCCTGGACAGGTCTGGTTTCAGGGACAGTGGTACGGTGAGGGATGAGAAATGTGGGCGCTGTCCCAGCCACTCCTCAGGCTCTCAAAAACAGAGTCCAACCCAGCACAGAGCGTTCCACCCAGAGAGTACAAACAATACAGATTTATGATTTGAAACAAGGAGGGCTTTGGAGGCCCAAAGACCTTGTACAGCTTTTTTTGATGCTGTTCCTGTGCCAGCAACAGAAAGCACAGCTGTTACTCATTGAGCACTTACCATGTGCTAAGAACTTCTCATTGCAACATAATTATTACTTCACTTAATGGCCCTGATGCGCTGATACTCTTTTGCCCCATTTTACAGATAAAGAAACCAAGGCTTAAGGCCTCATTCAAGGCCACAGATATAATTAGCAAAGCTGAGGCTCATAAATAGATGTAGCCCCAAGTACTCCTGTTCCAAACAACTATGTTCTCCCTTAAAAGGAGTACAGCACTCATGACAGAGCCAGCTGGGTGAGCACTGAGACCTTCTTGGAAAAGTACACTGTATATATAATACATGGCGTGTGCTACCTAATAACATGCTCTGTGGCTTTTGTTGCTACAGCGAGCAGCCTGCCTCTCTCCCAGCTTCTGGGAACTTTGCTGCCTGCTATTCGCTCCAGCAGCTCTGCTCTGTGGCTTCCAAGGCCAAGATCCCTGTGAAGAGTTCAAAGTGCCTGGAGGTTACATGACTGGGCCCTTGATTTTGTGAGGAGCAGTCACCCACCTCCGAGTCCTGGGGATCTGACAGGAGCCCGCAGGGTGGAGTCCAGAATCCTTCCTGCCCTTCGCTTCTCTCACTTTCACCTGGGGAGGAACCTTCACAAATTCACGGCAGCTGCGTTTTCCTCAGGCCTTGCTTCTACAGAACTTAAGCTAAGGTATCATCCCGCCCCACTTGTTTACAGATGCCGCCTTCAGAACTGTGACAGTGAGGATCTAGTCCTGTATCTGGGGGACAGTGGGAGTTCCAGGAGAAGTGAGAGGTTTGCTGAATGTTGATTTCTTGGAGGAGCCCGTGATGGCTGGGAGTAAGCCTCACCAAACCGCAGTTTCCCACTTTCCCAAGCAGCTCCTCAGAACACCCTGTCTCGGCCTCACATCACCAGCCAAGGGGCCACCAGGTCCCCTGGAAATATAGCCCAGAGGAAACTGCAGCTAGACTGCACCTGCTGGTAGTTGTGTTTCTGGCTCCTGCACCCAAATGCAGGCTGAAGCCTGACCCCAGGCCCTGTGTCCGAACCGCCCGCCTGCAGGGGGAGGAGAGCCCCGAGTTGGTTCCACCCTCTGCTCAGAATGGTGCTGCCTCCGCAGCTGTCCCAGGTCCTCGCCAGCTGGTCTTGTCCATCACAACCGTTGGGCAGGTTGTGATTCTGTCTCTTGCAAGACAAGATCTGCAGCTGGGGATTTTTCAGAGGCCTGCAAAATTATACCTGACCTGCAGAAAAGAGTTACTGTCAATACAGCAAGAAAAGACAGCTATAAAACTAAAATGGAAGAATGTCTGTTAAGTGATCATAAACATAGCAATGGGAGCTTTAGTCTTACAACTTATAAAATATCACACCATGAGCAACTTACAAAACAGGTTAAAATAAATGAATTTTTCACCTCACAAAATTCCTATAGATACAAGATCATAGATGAGAAATCATAGAACAGTTATAGTCAAATACATTCAAAGACCAAAGATAAAAACCCCTCCAAAATCTATGTCCAAAAGATATAGTTAATGTGAAATGTAAATATTTCTATTTATTCAGCAGTGTATGGATCAGTTCAGGGCCTAGAACTCTTAGGAAACCAGCTTTTCATAAGGCTGCACTGTCCTCACCCACTGTCACCAATCAACATGCCCCAACTCATCAAAGTTCTGATAGACCAGCCAGCTCCTACCCAAAGTCACGCCACTGTCCAGCAGATTACAGGAGAAGGGGATTTAACAGTGTGATGCGAGGGGAATGGCTACAGACCCAAAATAAGGACCAAGGTGGACACAACTGGCTTTGCCAACACCTTGTCCATGCGTTGGTCCGCTGGCAAGCGTGGATGTCCTGGGACACCAGTGCCTCTCTGAAAAGCAAGTCATTTTAGAAGACAGGACAGAGCAAATGCTGAAGTCTGGGTCCCTTGTTGTGACTGACTCAGTGATGAAAAGAGGAGAAACATCAGTCACACGGTGAAGCGGAGACAGTCTGCTGTGTTACTGTAGTAGGAAAAGGAAGGATGATGTTCTGTGTGATTTCCTGTGATTGACCAAGTATATGGCAGGGGCTGCAGGGTTGCAGAGAGGAATGTGGAAACTAGAAAGGGCAAGAGGGCAGAAGGGAGGACCTGGGGACCACCCTGCAAGGAGGCAGAGAACAAACACCACGCCTACATCCCCAGCTGGGTCCCTGTCGGGATGGGGGCTCCCTGAAGGGAGAGTCACAGGGCGCAAGCCCGCTGTCCCATCCCTGCTTCCCCTTGTTGCCCCTCACTTGCCACCTCTGAGGCTGGAAGCCAAGGTCAGTGGGAAATGGGGGGCTGCTTGATGAACATCCATATTCAGCTCCCTGAGGATGGTTCTGACCCACTGAAGACTCGACCCAACCCTCACACTGGTCCTGATTTCTAGACGCAGCATGAATGACCCTGACTCAGTACCTGCTAACTTGGGGAAGCCCTGACTCTGACACAGGACTCAGTCTCACAGGGACAGTGCCCGCCTGTGGCACTGCCCATCTGCTGTGCCACAAGCAGCTGAGCTACGGGCCCCAACCATGAGCTCGTCCTCGGAGGGAGCTGTGGCAGTGGCAGCCCCAGAGTTTTCATTCCACTGTTTTGTTGAAATTGGTCTTTATGGAAGTTTTTGTACTGGGCTTTTTGCTGTTGTGTCTGGTTTTTTGGTTTGTTTTTGTTTTGGGGCTGATGAAGGGTAAATGAAGGCCTGGGTTCTAGAGATGTCTGATGGAAAATGTGGCTGTGGGTCTGAGAGTAGAGGCCCCTGGTGGCCTGATCCCCTTGATTACAGGGTACAGCGTTCTCTGGAACCAGCCCAGGGGCCTTCACGGATTCATCTCCTTAGGAGGCTGTTGTCTTATCAACAGGAAATCAATATTCAGCAAAGCTCTCATTTTTCCTGGAACTCATGTTTCTTCCTGGAGGACAACAAAGCTTGGCTGATAAAATGTGCTTCCAGGGGCCCACACAGAGCTCCATTAGCACAGGCTGACACAGAGAAAATGGCCAGTTTAACTGCCAAGGAATCATTATTCATCTCAAAAGGTCAGTGGGATTTGTGTGCGTGTTATGTGCATCTTCTGAGTTGTTTCCAGAGAAGGAGGTTGAAAGGCAGGAGCTCTGCGATGAGACACATTTCGTGATTTTCCCAGTGCTCTGGGCTGCTCAGTAGCTGGAGCCCAGCTATTTCTGGAATCCAGAATTTCGTGGGATTCTGAGCCTGTGCAGTCCCAAGTGCTTGCTAATCCTTTGAAATCCAAGCTCACTAGATCAGCCCCACCTCCCCTGGCTCCTCTCTAGGGTCCTGGTCTAACAGGTCCAGGTTCCCCTGGGCCCAGCCAGCCCGGGGCTCCCATTTCTCTCCAGATCCTGCAGATGCTGCTGCCTAGCTCCATGTCTGCAGGATGTGAGCTCAGCCTGGCTGGCTCCGCGCCCCGTGCCAGGTTGGGAGCCCATCCTGACAGAGCACTGTCCTGACCAGCACTGTAGTGTCTCCAACTCTGCGGACTTGGGCTGTGGGTCTAGGCCAGGTCTTCCGGTAGCTTTGTTTGCAGTGAGATATGCTAGTTGGTCTCTGGGCCTAGATCCTTGTACTGATCTCACATAAGACTAGTCCAAGGGTCACAGGCACCGAGCAGTAGATAAACACAACACCTCAGGAGAAAGTTCACACGCGCCTCGAACCAAGCCTAGTCCCAGCAGACAGAATAAGAGGCGACTACAGAACTGAGATGCAACATTGCTGGCTTTGTAGAGAAAGGAAGGGACCGTGACCCATGGGTCAAGGTCAGTCTGTAGAAGCCGGAAGAGGCCAGGATAATTCTCTAAAGGGAAATAGCCCTGACAGTGCCTTAATTTTTAATCCAGGGAGGCTCATGTTGGATTTCCAGCCTATGCAACTATAATTAATCTTACTTATGTTAGTGGTGATATATTAGAGTAGCAAAAAGATTCGGGACTATTATACTAAGGAGTGTGGACCTCACTGTGGATGACAAAGAATTAGGAAGCAGGCAAGAGATGGAACCAAGTTTGTGCGTAGAAACAGCCCGGAAGTGATATGGTGTAGGAAACAGGTCTGAAGACAGGGAGGCCAGTGAGCAGGCCACCGGCCAAAGACGATGAAGACCAGCACTGCTGTGGGATCTGTGGGACGGAGCAGAAAGGACGGCAGGGAAAAAGATTTGGCGTAGACGAGTATAAGGACTGACGGCTGACTGGATGCCCATCAAGAGGGAGAGAGGAGTGTCTGTGACTCCAAGTCACAAACACAATGGGAGGTAACACCCGAAAGAGAAGCAGGTCGTGAGGGGCCCAGAGAGTTTGTCTTGGGCACCGTCATCCCCAGTAAACAGCGCAGCTGGAAAGACAAAGGCCGGGCCCAGCGGGGAGCTGAAGACAGAACTGGAGTGAGGGAGCCACGGCACCCCTGCCGCCGAAGCCTGGACGCGGAAGGTGGAGAATGTGTGGACCTGCTGCCCGCCAGGGCTCCTAGACTCAAGGGCAGGTTAGTCAGAGGAGTCTGAGAAATAAACTGCAGAACAGGGATTGGGAGGAAGGAGCAGAGGGGTTAAACAGGAGTGGGCAGAAAGACTAGGAAGGAAGGGAAAGGAAAGGGCTGGGAAGGAAAGGAATGAGGAAAGCCACATATGGAGCCACTCCAGCACTGGGCAAGAGCTGTCCTTCTACTGGGTCCTCTTTTTCCCTGTCCAAGTCCCATACATGGCACAGAATCTGTTCCCTGACATAAGACCTCTCCCTGCGTCTGCAGTTACCCCACACTCCCCTCAAGCTCAGAGCCCCTTGTGTCTTCTCTTGTCTCTGTGCGATGAACAGAGACACGTCCCCACCCCCTCCCTTCCCAACACAAGCATTTCTCTTAGAACCTCTGGTTCTCAAACCAATCTCAGGGGGCTTGGCAGTCACCTTGGGGATAAGAGAAAGGTCTACGTGGCCCAGTGTCCAGACAACTCAAGTGCCCTTGACATTTCCAAGTCTCCCCTCCTCTTTTTCTGACATCTTTTGTCTTTTTTTCTTCCTTCCTTTTTTTCTTCTTCCCGGAAGATAATTGTGCATAGTTATAGGGTACAAGGAACGTACCCTATGTACAAGGAATGATCAAAACATATTTAAACTTTTAAAGTAAAAGATACATTCTCATTAATCCTCCTCAGAATACTCCCCCTTTATGAGATCTGATTCACAGTATGCTGAATGAAGCTGCTGAGCACCATTTAGCAGAGAGGCAAGCTCATAAAAACACGACAGCGTGCGCTAATCCACCTTACCCTTCACATTGGACACTGAGACTTCAGACTCATCCCCAGACTCAACGTGTCCATGACAAGTAACTGTTTTAGATCCATTCCAAGTACCAAGATGAGGCTGGAGCTGAGTGGGGCAAACTGGTTGAGCAAGTGGGTGTGAAGAATCACCATGGAGACTCAGGCCAGTTCTGCCAAATGCAGAACCCAGGATGACGGCAAGTTCCTGAGCCCTGCAGGTAGGACTAGCTGGGCTCACTGGCGAGTGCTGTCTTTAATCCTTCATTGACATCTGGTGAGACTTCTGGTAAGACAGTTTAGATCTGATGTCAGGCCAAGTGAGTCACTCACAGGACAACCATCCCAAATGCCTTATTTCCCTGGGGGAAAAGAACTCTAGGAACAGGAAATACCAAAGTCTCCCACCATCAACCTCGCAGCCTCTGCGAATGTCCTCTGCAGCCTCCTCTCACTCTGCAGAGCATATATTTTTCCACCTCTCAACAAATAAATCCTCGATACAAATAAATAAATCCTCCAAATAAAATCCTTTCAGTGTGTCTCAGTCTGTTCTCTGTTCAGGATACTGAGAACCTGTAAAGAATTTCTTTGGGACCATTCAACAAGTAACAAAAGCAGCCTTAGCAGCACTAAAGAATTTCACAAGAGGATTCCAGGACTGCTTCAGAAACTGGCAAGAGAGCCTGGTTTGCCATGAGTTGAAGGCCTGCCTGGGCTACATTGGGAGACCCTATCTCAAACACACAAACCAAAATTTAAAAATCAAAATGGCAAGAATGATGAGATAAGCAGGAATACCTGAAAGGGTTTTCTGACGATGTGTCTTTTACTGTGATGATTTTTAAAATTTAAACATTCATTGCATTTTTCTATCATATCTTATATATGATGTGTAATTATCAGCCCACTGTAACTAACATACCCATCAAGACATTTAGTTTTCTTTGTGTCAGGAATATTCAAAATCTTTTTTAGTAGCTATTTTGAAATATTGAATGAATTGTTGTTTACCACAGTTATTCAGAGAAGCATGAGGAAGCCCACAGCTTGGGTTCCAATCACTTCCCTGATCCAGACCACGGCACATCACTTAGCCCCTCTAACCTCAGTTTCTTTGTCTGCTTCTCAGCCAGGCCGTGAGGATTGCTGGACAATAGAACAAAGCCCTTCGCACAGTGCCTGGCAAAGAGGTGCTGCTCACCTATGGCCCTTGGACACCTCAGTACTGAACAGACATGGCCTGAGTAGCATGTGAATTATCACCTCTCTTGGGCTTCCTCTGGAACAACAGTAGGGTATTTATCTTTTATCTAAAGAGTTTGCTCTGCTATCCTTGACCCTTGTTCCAAAACTGTCTTCTCTCAAAGGTTTGTTCTGTATACTTCTTGGAAGTTTGAGCAACATGATTTTCTACCCAAGAAGAGGGGGGTTCCACCACCTGAAGAGGTTGCTACACAGGCTGGAGACCACAGCCTGACCAGGGAAAGGGTTGACAGGTCGCCGGAGGGAGACAGAGAGCCACAGTGCTCTTTCTTCTCTCTTCAGGTGAGCACATTTAGAAGCTGAAGGAATTACAGACAGGAAGAAGTTGAATCTGCAGGTAAGTTTGGGGGGAGGGGCATGAGGAAGGAACAGGGCCACCTGCCTCCCTGAGACCTTGTTATGGTTTGTGTTGAGATGTCCCCCCCCCCCCAAAGCCTCATGCAGGTGAGGTGGGACTTTCTTCTTCATAGGTAGTTGGATCTGGAATGTGCAATGCTGGGGTGAAGGGCGTGTGATTTCTAATCCACTCCTTGTGAGTGATTAGTTCAGCACCACCCCGATCCTGGTGTTCTGAACAAGATAAAGGGGCATAATAAGAAGCTGCTGAGCCCTTTCCCTGTTGCTCTGCTGCGGCGTGGGTGCCATGAGCTCTCTCTTGTACCTTTGCTGCCTGCTGTGCTATGTTGTTTCTGCTCTGCGATGCCTGCTTCTCATCTCCGCCTCGGAGCCGGCTGATTATGAACTGAAACTTCTCTGTACTGTGAGCCACATAAACCCTTTCCCTTTCCACTCTGGGTGTCAGGTATTTACATCTCAGTGATGAGCGAAGCATAACCAACACAGACTCCTTCAGGAACACGGCTGGGAAGAATGAGAAAGATGAGCCAGTAGCACAGGCGTGGTGAGGCAGAGACAGCTTCACCTGCTAGAGGCAGTGAGGTGCGCCCTTAGGGAGCCGCGGAGCAGGAGGAAGAGCGTGGGCGTTTCAAAGGGGGTCATGACCTGGTGAGTTCTTGCCACTGGGTTCTTTGCACAACTACCAGACTCCCCTGACTTGACACACCAACATTTTAACCATTTGAATAGGTAAAATTTTAAAACAGAAGTATAGCATTGCATCAGAATGGTATTATAGCTTTATTATCCAAAGGCTAAATAGAAATGCATTCCTAATAAAGCATTTTAAAGGCTGTTTCCATCATAATGACCGTGTTTTCATCCTCTTCCATCCACATGCACCACGTATTGTACCAACAGGTGATTGACCTGCAGAACTCCCAGACACTTGGGTTCAGTCTTCCTTGTTGCTGCAATCGTTCAGGATACTCTGCATACCCCTTTGCCCTGCACAGTTTTCCCCTTAAAGTCCAGGCCTCAGGAAATCCTTCTGGTACTTTACTCCACACATATACTGAAGTTGAACAGGAAAAGAGGATCCCACTCCTAAAAAGATCTGTAGTCCATGCATCCGACTTCCCTTGAGCAACTGTGGAGCCTGCTGACTGCAGAGTCTCCTTCCTGCGGCTCCCCTGCTGCCTCCCACACGCCCCTCAGCAGCACAGAGCAGGCACCTGGCCTGGAGCGGCTCTGCATGAGCTTGGTGCGGAAGGCAGTGCGACCCAGATGTCTGCACATCTGGGCAAACTCTCTCTCTGACCCCAGTGTCTGGAAAGAGGACTGCTAGTATTGTCACAACGTAACCTTCCGGGCCCCACAACAAGAAGGCAAGAAGCCAGAATTGCCATACACTTGATTACAGATAGGCCTTGTCAGTAACTAACATTAACATAAAATAATTAGGGCAAAATGAAGTTTACAGCAATGAACAGCTGATTATCAGCAAGAAAGAGCAAAAGATTCATGACATCTCTGGTAGTTCTGTAAAATCAGCCTAATCTTTGCCGGGGTGCAGTTACACAAGAAATGACTATACCCATAAAGTCATTAGCTATAATTTGTTTTGGATATATAGGACAAAAATGAGAAAAGAAAATTGTATATAAAAAATGTACAGTACAGTTAAGACTCCATGTTAGGAAGATTGTGGAACTACTGTATAAACTCAAGATGTCCTAGCAAACCACAGCATGCAAGCACAGAGTTGTGTGACTGTTTAGAGAATCCTGAACTATGTCCATGCATGAACATTACATACGAAATAATATGTGAAAATAAGGGAAGAACACAACAGTCAGTACATGACTTGAAAGCAGGAGAAAATGTATCGCCACACATAGCTCACACCATGAGCAGATTATGAATGAGATTATTAATTGACATCTTAAAGAACTAGATTTAGGGTGGGTAGGGATATGGGAAAAAATGAGAATTAAGTTGTGCCTTATACTGGTACAAATCCCCATTGTGGAGTGCAATCATGATGTGTCTATGTAATGTACCAATAAAGATTTCAATTAAAAAAAAAAAACTAGATTTACCTATGGAATGCAAATGCAGTGGGTCCTGAAAGCAGAAATCAGTCAACCTCTGTGGCCCTGCTGATGTTCTGGGTCTATTTTGAAATCGCTCTTACAGTGACAGCGTTACTAGCACTGTTGGCCTCTAGATGCCAGAAGCGGCCTCCTACTTGCAGGAATGAAAACTTCATCCAGTATCGCCGTGTCAGCTGGAGATTAAAGGGCAAGGTCATCCCAGCCGGGAACCACAGGTGCAAGTGATAAACAGGGGCCACCGTGCCAGCTCAGCCACGTGCAGGAAACAGGAAGTGATGAGGCCTGGGGCAAGCCAGAGCCCATGAGCCCTTCTGAGGGAGGCGTCCTGTGTAGCTGGAGATCTAGAATGACATACCCTGATTTGTTTTTAATCAACAGCTAACTAAAAGTTAAAACATAATGCAGTCTGAGCCTCTTGCATGAGTGCCACAGGTGTCTGCAAACTTTCTGCAAAGGGCCTCTGTGGAAGCAACAGTCTATTGCAACCACTCAGTTCTGCCTTGGCTGGGGAAGCAGCTGTTGTTCACATGTTGAATGGTAAGTGTGGCTTGTTCCCAATTAAGCTTTATCTTTGGACACTAACTTTTGAATGTATGCGTTTTTGCATCATAAAATTTTTCTATTTTATTTCCAAGCATTTGAAAAAACGTATCTTTTTAGCTCCTAGCCCTACAAACACAGGGGCAGGTTTTGGCTGGGACGCTGTGGTGTGAGACCTTGGGTGGCACAGTGCCCGCAGAAGCAGGCATTACTGCTGTGGAAGGCACTCCTGAGGGGAAGGTAGGTGAGACCCCAGTGGCTGGACCTTGAGCAACAGCAGGAGATTGGAGGAATCCATACCAGCCTCGTCTTTCTCACGTGTCCGTCCGCAGCCTCCTCTAACCCCCACACCATGCCTCCCTAAGGCAGGCACTGCTTTTCTCCAAAACACAGATTGTTTTCTAGGTCATTCTTTTCAAGGATTTTGCTGTTATTGTGGAAGAAAGGTCACTAACATAGCTGCTGAAATGGTTCCCAGAGCCCTAGAAAACCCTCTAATGGGAATTTTGTCTGTTTTTTAATGTTTATTAAAATACAAATCATATTTGTGTCCTTATTAGGTCTCTTTGACAGAAAACAGAACACACAGATGGTCTTTTCTGGCGACAAGGTCATTCCAGGACACTTGGTGATTTGATCCAGAAGAGAAGAGCCAGAGACTGCTCAGCTTGGAGGCCTTCGCCCCGCGAAAGCGTGGTGTGTGGCCTGAGGATGGAGAGCTGTCCTCAGACTCACTGCAAAGAGGCAGCTTCTAGGCCACCTGAGATGAAGCAGAGACCTCCCACGTCCCTGTCGGCCGAAAGCAGCAAAATAAACAGGGCCAGCAGTGAACGGATGGGAAGTGTGAGAGCAGTGAAAAGAAACAAGAAGAAATAGAAGATCTGAAAAGCCCAGAAGTCCTGGGAGTGGTGGGGAAAGCACCGGAAGACAAGAAATAAGAAGTGAGAAAAGGGTAGAAGAAAGAGAGGCGCCGAGCGGTATCTGAAAACTGCCCAGCAGAGAACTGGGTCAGCTTTGATGACCTCGGAGAGAAAGGGTGACATCGGCATCCCTGGAGCCCACGCAGGAGCCACAGGAACCCGGCTCTACTCCCAGGCACCGGAGGCTTACATTTTAGCATCATCTGACCCGAGACAGACATAACTGGCAGGGCTCGTACTAGGGGCTCTTTCCTCTCCACCCACCTCCTACAGAATCTGAGATTCCCTCAGCTGGAGCTGGATAGAAGGTCAAGGTCAAGCCGGGGACGAGTGATGGTGGAAAGGAAACTCTGCTTCCCTCCCCACCCCAGACCTAGACAGGAGGCCAGGCTGGAACCTTCCGAGCAAGTTCACCAATCCAAAGTGAAGTGTGGACAAGGGCCCCTGGGAACCTGGGGCAAACAGCCCTGAAATGCCAAAGCCACAGCCTCAGGACTGGGAGCAGACAGCAGGGCAGCCATCGGATCTGCAGTATCCCTTGGCAGGGCAGGGGCTCTCTTCGCCCGGACTAGGGAGCACACAAAGGGACAGGAAGATGACTTAAGAGTTCTGAGGGTCCTGCTCCCCAGTGTTCTGCCTTGGGCCTCCCTCCTTCCCTGACTCATCGGCAGTCACGATTCTGTAAACCAGGGCGATGAGTCGCAGGAGGGGCTGCAGTCACCTGACACCTAAGGAGAAGGGAGAACACTGTGGAAGAATAGTCACACCATCCTGTGCGTATGGTAAGAACACAGCCGAGGAGAGTGGGAAGTGTCCAAACAGGGACAGACGGGCCTACACGCACATGCACAAGGCCAGCAACAAAACCACGGCTGGACAAGTACATGACCCCAGTGGACACTCAGTGGTCAGCCTTGTGCACGGGTGCTGTCCATTGAACACCCTCAGAATTCATCCCAGGGAAAACCGGTCCCAACTGTGAATTACAAAGCCAGAGGAATTCAGGAATCTCCAAACTGGGTGGGCATTCTTTTGAAGATAAATTTTAGCTCTAAGTTATAATTTTAGTTATAAGAAGGTAAAGTTGCACACTTGATTTTGTGGCTGTGAAGTTGATGTGTGTGCAACCTTCTAAAGACTAACTCCTTAAAAGCTAGAAAAAAAGCTCCACCACCTTTACTGGCTGGAAAAGCTTGGTTCATAGCATCTAGGACCCTCTACCTATTACCTCTTCCAGCCTGATGTCACCAAGCTCCCAGTTATCTCTGTGGTCATGGTGAGAGCAACTGCAGCCATGCAGCCCCTGGGACCTCGGCCAGTGCATCCTGTGATCAGCACAGGGCTACAGATGGAACCAGGGCATCATGCATCTAGGTAGGTGGTCTACCGCTGAGCTGCGCATCAGCCCTTTATCCCTAGTCTGTAGCACAGTAACTGCTAATAAACCGAGGAATGAGACAAGGTTTCGGTAGCTCACTGAGAGAGGACTCCAGGCTGGTAGGCACATTTATACATTTACAGAGCTCATATTTACAAGACTTATGCTTAAGACTTATGCCAGCCCACTGGCAGCCCCTGCTCAGCTCTGCTGAGAGAAGACTTCTTGGAGGTATGTACAGTAAGCCTTCCTGGGCTCTGAGCCAGTGTGAAAGGTCAGTGGCCACACAGAAGCCACTTCCAGGTCTGGGGCCTTTCTACTCCCAGCACAAGGGCAAGGAGAGCTGGGGAATAGGCTGCAGACGGGCAGACCTGCTACCAGCCTGGAGTCCTCTCTCAGTCAGCAACCGAAACCTTTTCTCATTCCTCGGTGTATTAGCAGTTACTGTGCTACAGACTGGGGATAAAGGGCTGACGCGCAGCCCAGTGGTAGACCATCTACCTAGATGCATGATGCCCTGGTTCCATCTACAGCCCTGGCAAAAGAAAACCTAGCATCCGTGGTAGGGTGTTGTTGCAGACGAAGCTTTAGCAAAGATAGTGAGGAACTCCCGGGACACCTTTGGGAAAGTACCCTGTCCTTCCTGCCACTTCTGTTGATGAGTAAGATTTCAGGAGTGTCTGAAGGGAAGGGGCAAAACCAAGGTTCTCACCAGACTGCCAAGTGCCAACCAGAAGTGTCCTCAAGTCTCTTGGGGTTCAGCTTCCCCTGGCACTCTGAGGGGGTTCCCAGCAAAGCCTGTGATGCTCACTCCACTCCTGAGGAAAGCCAGACAGGACAGGGTACTCTGAAATCAGAACCTAGATCTTCCTCCGAAGTCCATGTGTTGGGAAACTTTTGCAAGAAGTTACTGTCTGAACAAAAGAAAAGAAATGGCTTTCCCTCTCCACAGCACTCAGGCGCGGCGTCCCTCCTTCTTCCCATCACACGTTTGCGGTGAAAGCAGCTCAGGGCAACGGAGATGCTCTTCAGCTCGGGCGGAATGAGGAAGGAGACAAAGAAGCGCTTCTCGCTAAGTCTTGGTGTTTTCTCCAGTTACGAGCCACCCAACTGAAATTCCAGTGGTCTACACCATGAGGCATCTAGACTTCTTTCCTGGTCTGACCTGGAAGTTTTTCAAGCATAACAAACTCCCTGGTTGGCACTGAATTTTTCAAATATGGATTCTGCGCTCTGTCTCCAGAGACATGGTCTGGCGCAGAAGGGGGAAGCTCTTGCCCAGCTTCCGAGCAGACCTCTCCCGCCATTCCCGAGTACAGCTGCTGAGGTTTTCTGAAAGCAATCTCAGGTAAAGCCAGGGGCTCCTCTCCGCTCCTCCCTGGGGCACAGCCAGCTCTGTAGGGAGCAGTCACATACTCATTCTTCTCTACGCCCAAAATGGTTTCCGGACTTTTTCTAGCTACTTCCATGGAAGCCTCTTCCAGAAAATTCCCAAAGTTTACCACCAATTTGTCAATGAGGTCTCTAGGAGCAGAACGTGATTTTAGGGTCCTGTCTTCTGTGTTCAGAGAGTCATCAAACGCCTTCAGATTTACTCTTTTCTAGAAAAGAAAAAGAGAACAGCCCAATGTTCATTTTGTTTTGTATTTTGGGTTGTTGGGGGTTTTTTTTTGTTTGCTTTTTGAGATGGAGTTTTACTATGTTGTTTAGGCTGGCCTTGAATCCTAGCATCCAGGAGGCTGAGGCAGGCGGGTCACAGTGAGTTCAAGGCCGGCCTGGGATACAGTCACTTCATATCCAGATCAACTGATGTAGCAAGACCTTATCTCAGAACAAAACTCAACAAGAGAGAAAGAGACCACGACCATAATGGCAGATCTGCCCAGCACCACGAGGAGTCAAAGCTGACCCCAGGGCAGAAGCACTGTCTGCCGTCTTTGTGTCTTTGGGCCTAACTCAGTGCCTGATGTATGGTTGGGACTATTCAGTGTTGTTGTCGAGAGCTGACCTACAGGATATTCAAAAGCATTTTAGTCATGAGGTAATATCACCTATGATTCATTTACTCTCTAAATAGCGTTCACTAAGTAGGAAAGTGAAAAGGGTAATACAAAACTGATGAGGGAAAAGAGGAAATAAAGTTCATTATAATAATAAATGCCCTTTTTATTTTTTTTTGAGACAGGGTCTCGCTTTGTAGTTCAAGCTCACCCTGAGCTTCCTATGTAGCTAGCCCAGTTGAGCCTTAAAGACAGCAATCCTCCTGTCTCTGCCTCCCGAGTGTTGGGATTACAGGTATGAGCCACCATGCTGGGCACTGTGGTGTGTGGTACTGACCGCTAATGGGCGTGAGTCACCATGCCATGCATTGTAGTATGTGGTTACTAGGGATCGAACTCGGGCCCTTGTGCTTGCAAGTCCGATGCTAGAACCACTGAGCTAAATCCTTGGCCCCCAAAATGTCCATTTTTTTAAAAAAGGACTTCTAAATTGAAATAAGGACTAATAGTTAAAATTCTCACATAAAAAAACTGGAAATAATCTTTCAATAATAAGAATTTAAAGGTTATACATTATTTGACTGGGCTTATTTATAGGTAAGCAAGAAATTATACCTTAAAAATTCTACAACATTAAAAACTTATCCAAAAGAAAGGCTTCTACTTATAAGATAACACACCAGAAACCCCAGGACCATGCACATTAGGTTTGACTCCAACTTCCTCAATTAGAAAACATTTCAAAGCAGCCTTTCACTGCCTGCCCATCAGCAACACCTCAGGATCCCAAGTGGTCTCAAAATTAATTTGTTTTTGCTGTTTTTTCAATGGCCTCCAATCTTACAGCCAGGCCAGCTTGCTCTCTGACAGATGGTCAGATCAGTAGTAAAGGTCGGGCTGGTGTCCCCTACAGCATCTCTTCCATGCTGAGAACACTGGAGTCTTCCTGAAGCTGATAAAGCCCTTTCCTACCGTCAAGGTTACTCCAGGAAGGCTGGTTCCGTCGCCCTGCCAGTTGCTCCCTGGGACTTTCCAACCTTGAGGATTTGTTTTATTTCTTTAAATACAAACCTTAAGAAAAACTCAGTCTACAATTCTGCTTCATCTCTATCAACCTGGTTCACCTCCCAGAACCAGTCAACACGATTTCCTCAATAAAAACGGCAGTGCTTACCTTGAAATCAGCTCCCAGCCATGTGGCTATACTACTTTCAGCAGGGTTGGGGACATCAGGCCAACACAGGTGAGCCAACTTGCTAAGAGATAAAATGTTAAGACAAGTGGTGAGTCTGGGAAAGCATTTTACATGTATGGCACAGCTGAGCCAAATCAGTGATGTCTGCTCAAGGGAACTGTATAGCTCCCTATAAAATAAGGGCAGGCTCCCAGCTCCTGACAGGCATAGAGAAAGTGCAGTAGGTTAGGGAAGAAACTGCAAGTTATCTAAGGGATATGACAGGAGGAACGCCTTCCCCGTGCACAGCTGTTAATACCTTCTTTCTCCACTGCTACATTTCCAAACTTGCTCCTGATGCTGGACCCTACACTATCACTCACAGTGCCACTCCTTTGAGTCTTGGCCTGTAGGAGAGGGACATGAAGCCCTACAATCCACCCACACCTCGGTTCTCAGTCTATTGCAGCACCAGCATCACTGAGAACTTTAGAGAAATGCAAATTCTTGGGTTTCACCCCAGAACACTGAATCAGAAACTCGAGGGCCTGACTCTGCTGCCTCCTAAAGCTCAAGAATGATCATTTAAGTGCATAATGTATGTTTTAGTTACTTTTCTCATCACTGACACCAAATACCCAACACCCACAAGTTAAGCAGAGGTTTATAAAAGTTTCAGTCCATAATCAGCTAGATCCAAAGCAGTGTTTTTGCAGTGGGACATTACAGAGGAGAACCAGTTCATGGCAAGCAAAAGATAGCAAAGGAGGAGACAAGCCTCTTTCTGTCCTTTACATTGAATCCAGACTACCTGGTCCAGAGCAGTGAGAAAGCTATCAGTGTGCTAATTTAGTAATCACATATCATTAATCCCAGCATCACACACTCTAGATTCAGCCACCTCTGGAAAAGGCCACCCAATGACCATATGAAGCTTTGATGGGAAATCTTAACCCAAACATTCTGCCTCTGTCCTCCCCAAAACTTGTGTACATTCCCAGAGACAAAAGGCATTTAGTCCATCTCTAAGAGTTGCCAGATCTTAATCATTTCAGCACTGCTGAAAAGTCCAAAGTCTTCTCTGAAATTTGAAATAAAGAAAGCTGAGGCAGGGGATTTAGCTCAGTGGTTCCGGGCGCCTGTCTTGCAAGCGCAATGACCGAAGTTCGATCCTCGGTAACCACATACCATTCTGGGCGTGGAGACTCACGCCCAGCAACAACCAGTACCACATACCACAGTGGAGGGCGTGGTGGCTCACGCCTGTAAACCCAGCACTCGGGAGGCAGAGGCAGGAGGATTGTTGTGATGTGAGTTGGAGGCTGAGCTCAGGGCCAGCCTGAACTACAAAGCGAAACCCTATCTCAAAAAAAAAACAACAACAACAAAAAAAAGAAAGCTGAACACTTCCAACATACAATGGAACAAGAAAACATTATCATTCCAAAAGAGGGTGATACAAAGGAATGGGACCAAAGCAAGTCCAGCAGTGTAAATATTAAGTTCTATAATTCCATGGCCAGCATCTGTGGCAAGATATGAACTGCAAAGAGCTTGGGTAGCTCCACATCTAGGGCACTACTAAGGGTTATAGCTTCCATGGCTTCTCTCTAGGGCCAACTCTGCTCCCTTCTTGTAGTTTTCCTCGTGTGATCCACACTCGTGGCTTCTCCAAACTTCTAGGGTCTCCACTGCATCTTCAGCTTCACACCTGAAGTTTCGTATTCGGCTGCCTCAGGGACACACTGCTTGGTCTCCCTGGCATCCTTATGATATCTGGGTGGAAATCTTCCTAACTGCACAACAGCTGCATTCTGCATATACCTAAAACCAGCGCCACACGGATGCTGCCATGAGCTGCCACCAGCTGGAGCAGTAGCCAGGCTTCCTTCTCTCGTGCCTGTAGGAACAGCTTCGCCAGGCTGCCTCCAGGCCCCCCATGGTGCTCTGGGCTCTCCTGTCAGAGCAGTCTTTCACCTTGGCAACTCTGAGGCTATAGAGGCTGGAGTCCTGTTGCTTCTTGTGATGTCCTGAGGCCACCTTTTCTGTTTTATTTCTTCTGAAATACTTGGCTTTTATTTGCTAGTCTTTTCAGTGGCTAATTTCTTCTCTGTTCTGTCTTTGCAGGCTGCAATTTTACCAGATCCTCTTTTCTAGCCAGACTCAAAATGTTTTAAATCATCCTGTTGTGCTCTTGATGCTCAACATAAATCTGGCTAAAATCTCCCAATGGCAGCCATATCACCACCTCAATATTAAAGTCTCTTGAAATTTCTTCTGCCAGATCAATTAGTCCACTGCCTTTAATCTCAGTCTCAGGAAAAGCCTTAATCCCAACCTCAAGCAAAATGTGAAGAAATTTTTTGCCAAGGTATCCCATACATCTGCTGGAATCTAATAGCCAGCGCAGTCCTTCTTCCCAGCAGGAACTTCCTGAGCCTGGTCTCTAGCTGCAGCATTTCTACCAGCCTTCTGGTCTTCTGAACTCTGACCAGAGTATCACCTAAGGCTTTTTAGCTCTACTTTTTCAGCCAGCATCTCCAATTATTTCTAGACTTTTTCCCAAAGCCATTCCCAAAGGCTCCAGAATCACATGGTCAGGTATAGTCCCAGCAGCAATCCTACTTCTCTGGTACCAAATTTTGTCTTAGTTATTTTTCTCATTGTTGAGACAAATTTCCTGATGCCCAAGTTAAAGGGGGAAAAGATTTACTTATCTCAGGGTTTGTACAGGTTTCAGTCTGTAATTGGCTGGCTCCAATGCAGCATGGCATGGTGGAAGCGAAACAGCTCATGCAGACAAAAAGTATAGCAAAGCAATAAGAGACGACTATGGCCTTTTCTATCCTTTATATTTTATCCTGGCTACTTAGGGCAGATAGTACTCACACGCTTTATCCCAGTGCCCTTGATCTTGGCATTGCACCATGAATCCATCCCAGTGTCACACTTCTGGAAAAGCCCCACCTATGACCACATGAGGCTTTGGGTATACATCTAGACCCAAACCATAGTAATGCACAAAAATTTATGCTGGTGACTTGGTCACAGTCTTTAGCAGGTAACTGAGATTGACATGAGCTTAAAAATAACTAAATGTAGCTGCTTGGCAGAGAAGGCCTACAACTGTCCAATGTATTGCAATAGCTCCACAAGGGAAAAACCATCAGGGTTGCACAAGGCTCACTGTTGGAGAAACATAAAACCTTGAAGACAAGCTTCCTTTCTCCACACTGGCTAGGGAAGGCAAGACAAATGCTCCCCTAGTCAGCCCTCCAACATTGCACCACAAGAAAGGGGAAGTTTATGGTTTCATACAATTGCCACTCTGCTTACAGAGATACACAACTATTTATTCAATCTCTTGCTGTTGTCCAGGGCCTTTCAGCATCTGCACTAAAAGAAAGGGGCTCTCTCCAACTCTAGTCTCAAATGGCAAGTGCAGCACATAAAGCCAGGACAGCTGATGCTACCTGGCCTCAAAGCAGTCTCAAAAAGTGGAAAGCTGTAAATGAGTTCTAGAACTGTATGCTATATATTGTGAAATAGAAAATGCTCAAAGTAAAATAGGGTGAAGGGAGAAAAATAATGAGATTATAACAAAAAAGAAGGGAAACAAATTTTATGTATATTAGAGGGTGGTAGAGTGGGTAGGGCTAAGGGAAAAAATGAGAATTAAGTTGTAATACTGGTACAAATCCCCATTATGGAGTGCAATCATGATGCGTATATGTAATGTACCAATGAAGATTTCAATTAAAAAAAAAATGGAAAGCTGGAAAGTTCTCTCATGGGTCTGAATTCTGATGAACCACAGAACATGGACTTTATTTTTTTTTAATTTTATTGTAACATTCTTATTATACATAATAATTGTGTTCCTCACAAGGGATTTGTACCAATATATAGTATATGCTAATTATACTTTTCCCCTCTTCCTTTCCCTCCCTTTGACTCTTCTTTCTTTCCTTATTTAAAAAAACTTTGTTTTCATTTTCTTCATACTATTCTTTTTTTAAATTTTCTTTTCCCCTGCCTCCTCTTCTGTTCCCCTTCCCATCTGAATATTTGCTTCCTACTTCCCAATATCGATTCCATTTTGGTCCTCATTGACCCTCTTAGTTTCTCACTCAAGAGGAACAATGTAATATTTAAATATGTGTTCAATTTATTTCACTTAAAAGTATGGTCTCAAGACACATCTCATCTATTTACCTAGAAATGTCTCAAGTTTGTCCTTCTTTATATCAGAGTAATATTCCATTGTATACAGGAACCATATCTTCTTTGTCCATTCATCTGTTGATGGGCATTGGGTTGGTTCCAAGATTTAGCTATTATAAATTGTGCTGCTACAGACACAAGTGTACATATATCTCTATGGCATGGTGCTTTTAACTTTTTCAGGAAGATACCAAGAAGGGAAATAGATGGGTTAAATGGAACCTCTAGTTTTAGTTTTTTGAGGAATCTCCATACTGATTTCCATATTGGTTGTACCAATTCATACTCCTACCCAACAGTAGAGAAGGGTGCCTTTTTCCCATAGTCCCACCAGCATTTGCTATTGGTTGAGTTCCTAATTACGGTTATTCTTTCTGGAGTAAAATGGAATCTCAGTATTCTTTAAATTTGCATCACTTGGATGACCAGTGATTCTGAACATTTTTACAACTATTGATTTGCATAAGAACATAGCCTTGGAAACTGTGGACTATAGTCCACAGAGGCTTGGGGAAATATGCCAAGCAGAGCCAAGCAGGGCTGCGTGGAGGGAGCTGGTGGGAAGGTCCACCCACTCCATTGTCTCTGCTGCCAGGTCTTGCACTGTCGTGAATTCTGGACTGCACCAGTGGCCTGGGGAAATAGAGTAGAAGCCTGCTGTAACAGATTGACGTGTGACCATAAGGCTTTTGAACCTCTACTTCCTTGTGGACCAAACTGGACAAGGCTGTTGCACGGTATAGAGCCTCCAGAGGCACCACCTTCTCCGTGGACTGTGAATAAGTGCAACAGTGGTACTGGAACCTAGACCGAGGCACTCAGTGCATTCCTCTGCCCAGTTCACACGTCAATAAAACACTCACTAGAAGAGGGAAGGAATCCTATTGACCACAGCCAGTGAACTGAAATTACTTAAGGGTCATATCAGATCCAAGGAGGACAACTCATAAATTAGTCATTTACTAAGGGTTCTGAATACTAGAAAGAAAGACACTTCAATAAATATTGCCCAGAGGGTAGGTAAGAAATTTAACCAATATAAGTAACAACAATGGAATCAAAATGAGGAAAAATTCAAAAATCCAGTTACAAAGATCATCACCACAGGGGAATTAAGGGAAAAGGCAAATGGAGCAAACTGAAGCTCATTCGCCTGGATTCTCTGAGATGGTGACAAAAACAGACATCATAAAATGGAAATCAGAACTGATCTCTGAGATGAAAACAGAGATACTGTTCAAAGTGAACTATGTGATTAATAATGATAAGGAAAGGGCTTGGGATTTAGCTCAATGGTTCCAGAGCCTGTCTTGCAAGTGCAAGGACCTGGGTTCGATCCCCGGTAACCACATACCTATACTGGGTGTGGAGACTCACCCCAGCAGGAACCAGTACCACATACCACAGTGCCGGGCATGGTGGCTCATGCCTGTAATCTCAGCACTCGGGAGGCAGAGGCAGGAGGATTGCTGTGGTGTGAGTTGGAGGCTGAGCTCAGGGCCAGCCTGAACCACAAAGCGAGACCCTGTCTCAAAAAAAAAGAAAAAATAAATAATAATAATGATAAGGAAGAGATTAGGGGCATGATAGAATCTAAGATAACAAAAGCAATGGAACCTTTGAAACAGCTTCAGGCAGAAATCCAAGTGATCAAAAATGAGAATGAGGGCCGGGGATATAGCTCAGTGGTTCCGTCGCCTGTCTTGCAGGCGCAAGGACCTGGGTTCAGTCCCCGGTAGCCACATAGCAGTGCTGGGTGTGGAGACTCACCCCAGCAGCAGCCAGTACCACATACCAGTGCCGGGCGTGGTGGCTCACGCCTGTAATCCCAGCACTCGGGAGGCAGAGGCAGGAGGATTGCTGTGACATGAGTTTGAGGCTGAGCTCAGGGCCAGCCTGAACCACAAAGTGAGACCCTGTCTCAAAAAAACCTTAAAAAAAAAAAAAAAATGAGAATGAAAGTTTGCAAGGTAGAATGAATGAAGCTGAGGACCTAATTTCAGACCTAGAGGACAAGATTGCAGCCAATGAACAGGAAAGGAATAACTTATGGAAAATGTCAAGGGACCATTAGAAATCAACCTAACAGCTCCTAGATTACTCAAAGAACAACATAAGACTGATTGGAGTCAATGAGGGAGCAGGAGACAGTGTGAAAGGCATTAAGAAAAAGCCTGTTCACAGATATAATGGCAGAAAACTTCACAGGAAAAATAAAAGAACTGACAGACAGATAAGTGCAGCATACAGGGCTTCTAATTGCTGAGATACATAAAAAAAAATCTACACCTAGGCATGTAATTATCAAGGCTCCAGATAGCCAACAAAAAATGAAATATTGGGCTGGGGATTTAGCTCAGTGGTTCTGGTGCCTGTCTTGCAAGCGCAAGGCCCCGGGTTCAATCCCCGGTAACCATGTACAATACTGGGCGTGGAGACTCATGCGCAGCAGCAATCAGTACCACATACCACAGTGTCGGATGTGGTGGCTCATGCCTGTAATCCCAGCACTTGGGAGGCAGAGGCAGGAGGATTGCTGTGATGTGAGTTGGAGGCTGAGCTCGAGGCCAGCCTGAACTACAAAGCAAGACCCTGTCTCAAAAAAAAAAAAAAAAACCTTAAAAAAAAAAATGAAATACTGAAAGCAGTTAGAGAAAAGAAAAAAAACCACAAAAAAATGAGAAACCGATCAGGATAATAGTGGACTTTTCAATGCAAACACTCAATGCAAGGACAGCCTGGAGTGAAGTGTTTCAAGTATTTCAGGAAAACAACCTCCAACCTAGACTGATGTATCCTGCAAAACTATCTTTCAGAATCAATGGGGGAAATAAGATACTTCCATGACAAAAAAAAAAAAAAAAAAAAAAAAAAAAAAAAAAAAAAAAAAAAAAAAAAAAAAAAAAAAAAAAAAAAAAAAAAAAAAAAAAAAAAAAAAAAAAAAAAAAAAAAAAAAAAAAAAAAAAAAAAAAAA
>PVIR01011905.1:0-17158 GCA_004026965.1 Petromus typicus | reverse complement strand
AAAATTACAAACCCATGAGACCCAGCAGAATGAATCCACTGGGCGAGACAAGAAACTGAATGGAAAAGGCTTAAATCAAAAAAAAAAAAAAAAAAAAAAATAAGATAGGGAAAAATTCATGACAGGTCTTAATCAGTCCATATCGGTCATAATCATAAATGTCAATGGCCTCAATGCACCAGTTAAAAGACACAGATTAACAGAATAGATTAAGAAACAAGATCCTACAGCTTTCTGCATACAGGAAACATACTTAATTCAGAAAGAAAGCATAGACTGAAAGTAAAAGGATAGAAAACAATTCTCCATGCAATGGGAGACTACAACAAAGCAGGAGTGGTTATCCTGTTTATAGATAAAATAGACTTCAAACCAAAACTTATTAAGAGAGACAAATCAGGACACTACATTCTCATAAAGGGAACAATCCAAGAGAAAGAACTGACATTTATAAATATTTATGCACCAAATTCTAATGCACCCAACTATATAAAACAAACATTAATGGATATGAAAAACTGGATAAGTACTAGTACAATAGTAGTAGGAGACTTCAATACCCTACTGTCACAAACAGACAGATCACCTGGACAAAAAATCAATTAGGATATACTTGAGCCAAATAAAACTTTTGAAAAAATGGACTTAATTGATGCCTACAGAGTATTTCACCCCACAAAGTCAGAGTACACATTCTTCTTAGCTGTTCATGGGTCATTCTTCAAAACAGACCACATGCTAGTTCATAGAACATGTTTAAGTAAATGCAAAGGAACTGAAGTTATCCCCTGTACATTGTCAGACCATAATTCCTTGAAACTGGAGATGAATAGCAAAAGAAATTCCAAAATCCTCATAAACACATGGAAATTGAATAATACTCTATTGAAAAACCAATGGATCATAGAAGAAATCAAACAGTTTCTTCAATTAAATGATAACTCCAGTACAACATACAGGAACTTATGGGACACAAGGAAAGCAGTTCTATGAAGAAAATTCATAGCAGTCAATGCTTACATGAGGAAAACAGAGCATGCTCAAATATACAATGTAATGCTGAACTTCAAGCTACTAGAAAAAGAAAAGCAAGATAAACCCAAAGCTCATACTAGGGAGAAGATTATAAGGATCAGAGAAGAAATAAATGCAATGGAGACTAAGAGAATGTTAAAAAAAAAAAAGTCAAAGAATTGGAGTTAATTCTTTGAAAGGATAAACAAAATTGACAGACCCTTAGCCAATCCTATCAAACAAAGGAAGGAAAAGGCTAAAATCCATGCTATTAGGAATTATAAGGGGGAAATTACCACTGATCCACAGAAGTCTAGAGGATAATAAACACCTACTTTGAAAATCAGCAGCCCAATTTGTGATTGCTACATCTTGGAAACAACTCAAGTGTCCATCAACTGGAGACTGGATAAAAAAGCTGTGGTTCTTTTACAGAATGGAGTATTACTCTGCCATAAAAAATGATAAGTTTGAATCATTTCTACTTAAATGGACATACCTTGAGGATATCCTCATAAGTAAAATAAATAGGGCACAGATAGGTACATATCACATCTTTTCTCTGGTATGAGAAAATCAAGATGTAAATGAGTCCTAGAATTGTATGTTATATATTGTGAAATAGAAAATGCTCAATGTAAAATAGGAAGAAGGGGGAAAATGTTGAGATTGTAACAAAAAAGTAAGGAAACAAATTTTATGTATATGGGGGGGTGGTAGGGTGGGTAGGGCTATGGGAAAAAATGAGAATTGTGTCTTATACTGGTACAAATCCCCATTATGGAGTGCAAGCATGATGTGTATATGTAATGTACCAATAAAGATTAAAAAATTAAAAAAAAAAAAAGAAAATCTGTACTCCAGTAAGATGGAAAAAATAGAGGAAATTAACAGATTTCTAGATACATACGAACTTTCAAAGTTGAACAAAGAAAATATGAAATTGTTAAACACTCCAGTATCAACCTTTGAAATTGAAAATGTAATTTAAAACCTACTGACAAAGAAAACTCTGGGTCCCAATGGCTTCACTGCTGAATTCTACAAAACTTTTACAGAAGAGTTAATGCCACTCTCCTCAAACTGTTTAATGAAATTGAAAGGAAAGCAAAACTCCCATATTCATTTCTGGAAACAACCATTACGCTGATTCCAAAAGGAGAAAGAGACCCGACCAAAAAAGAGAACCACAGACCAATCTCCCTAATGAACAATGATGCAAAAATCCTCAATAAGATACTGGCAAACGGGGCCGGGGAGTTAGCTCAGTGGTTCCGGCACCTGTCTTGCAAGTGCAAGGACCCGGGTTCGATTCCCCGGTAACCACATAACAATACTGGGTGTGGAGACCCACACCCAGCAGCAACCAGTACCACATACCACAGTGTCGGGCGTGGTGGCTCACGCCTGTAATCCCAGCACTCGGGAGGCAGAGGCAGGAGGATTGTGATGTGAGTTTGAGGCTGAGCTCAGGGCCAGCCTGAACTACAAAGCGAGACCCTGTCTCCAAAAACCTAAAAAAAAAAAAAAAAAAAAAAAAGATACTGGCAAACAGAATACAGGGAATCATCAAGAAGATCACACACCCTGACCAAACTGGATTCATCTCTTGGATGCAAGCATGATTCAACATATGTAAATCAATATACATAATACCCCATATTAACAAGCTCAAGGACAAAAATCATATGGTTATCTCAATAGATGTAGAAAAAGCAGTCAACAAAATCCAACACTGATTCATGTTCAAAGCCCTACAGAAAATTTGAATAGATGGACTTTTTCTCAAACTAATCAAAGCTATTTGTGAGCAACTCAACAGTTAGCATCATTGTAAATGGTCAAAAACTGAAACCTTTCACATCTTTCACACAAAGATCAAGAACAAGGTAAGGATACAACAATACAAAAAGATGACAAGCACTCCTGTTTAATATAATTCTGGAAACATTAATCCCAGCAATTAGACAAGAGAGAGAAATAGAATAAAGATAGGAAATGAAGAAATTGTCATTATTTGTTGATGACATGATACTCTCTCTATATAAGATCCCAAACACTCAACCAAAAGACTGTTAGACTTAATTGCCAAATTTAGTAGCATAGCTAGATACAAGGTCAATGCTCCAAAGTCAATAGATTTTTTTATACACAGATAACAGACTCACTGAGTCAACCCCTTTCATAATAACACTCAAAAAAAAATCTAGGAATCAATCTAATAAAAGAGATGAAAGACCTCTATTCTGAATACTACAATACTCTGAAAAAGGAGATTGTAAAGGGTATGAGGAAAATGGAAAGACATCTCTTGTTCCTGAGTAGGAAGAATCAGTATTGTCAAAATGGCTATACTCCCACAACTACTACATAGATTCAATGCAATACCGATTGAAATCCCAACAGTATATTTCACAGATCTAGAGAAAATAATCCAAAAATTCATCTGGGATCACAAGATACCAAGAATAGCAAAAGCAATTATAGGCAACAAGGACATGGTAGAGGGTATCACTATGCCCAGTTTGAAACTATACTACAAAGCCACTGTGATAAAAACAGCATGGTATTGGCAAAGAAATAGACCAGAGGAAAAGTGGGATACATTAGAAGATACAGAATCAACTTCAGATATACTATAGTAACTCATCTTTGACAAAGGAGCCAAATAACCTCAGTGGAGGTAAGTTAGCCTCTTTAACAAATGTTGCCGGAAAAACTGGGCTTTAACCTGCCAAAGACTAAAGCTAGATCTATCTCTTCCACCATGTACTAAACTAAAATCAAAGTGGATTAGATATCTCAATATTAAAACAGAAACACTAAACCTGCTGGAAAACAGGGTAGGTAGAACTCTTAGAGACATTGACTTAGGGAAAGATTTTATGAATAAAACCTCTATAGCATGAGAACTAGCAGAGGGAATCAACAAATGGGATCTCATTCTATCAAAAAGCTTCTGCACAGCAAAAGAAACCACTGGAAGAGCAAAAAGACAACAAATTGGGAAAAAAAATTTACTAGCAATTTTTCAGACAAAGGGCTACTATCTAGAATATATAGAGAACTTGAAAAAATCAGTCCCCTCAATTTAAAGACCCAGTTCAAAAATGGGCATCTGAAATGAACAGACACTTTTCGGAGGAAGAAGTAAAAGCAGCTAAGAAGCACATGAAGAAGTATTCAACATCACTGGTCACTTGAGAGATGCAGATGAAAACAACACTGAGATTTCATCTCACTCCACAAAGAATGGCTTCTCTCTCAAAATTAACCAGCAATAAATGCTGGCAAGGCTGTGGGAAGAAGGAGCCCTTTTCTATTGTTGCTGGGAATGTAGACTGGTGCAACCACTGGGGAGAGCAGTGTGGAGATTCCTCAAAAAACCTGGATTAGAGGTCCCATTTGACCCTGCTATTCCCCTACTAGGCATATACATGAAGGAATTAAAAGATTCGTTTAACAGCAACATTTGTGCCCCCCTGTTTATAGCAGCTCAGTTTGTGATTGCTAAATCTTGGGAATAACCCAAATGTCCACCAACTGGAGACTGGATAAAGAAGATGTGGTTCTTTTATAGAATGGAGTACTACTCTGCCATAAAGAATGACAAGTTTGAGTCATTTATATTCAAATAGACTTACCTTAAGGACATACTCACAAGTGAAATTAATAGGTCACAGATGTGTAAAAACCATATCTTTTCTTTGGTATGAGAAATTGAGGCCATAAATGGGTTCTAGAGTGTATTACAGATACTATGAAATAGAAAATATTCAAATGGTAAAGGGGGTAGGGTATATAATGTGGGGGAAAATCTGATGTTTAAAAAAAAAAGCAAAGCTTATGTATATAGAGGGCAGAAGTAGGTGGGAAAATGGGAAAAAATGAGAATTAAGTTGTGTCATATAGTGGTACAAATTTTCAGTGTTGATTTGACCACAATGGGTATATAAAATGTACTTATAAAATCAATTATTTTATTTTTAAAAAGAAAATATGCAAAAAGAAGAGGGAAAGGATAGGTAGGGGAAAGTAAAGAGAAAGAAGAACTTGATATTAAAAAAAAGAAAAGAAATTTTATATACATGGGGCAGAGAGGTTAGGGAAGGCAGAGTAAAGGGGAAAAATGAGAATCAAGAAGTGTCCTATATAGGTACATGTTCTCAATACTAAATGGGATTACATTGCATGTAGAAAATGTACCGATAAAGTCAATTTTTAAAACAAAACAAAAAAACATAGCTTTTAATAATCTCAATAAATGAGTAGCAAATTAATAAAGGAATAAATACCCCCTTCATGGTAGTATGCCCTCTTGTGATGCCCTCTAACCTTTTTTGCCCATGATTTTTAAGGAACTTGTTACTGTAGACTATAAACTCACTTTGGTTTTCTGTAACCAGAGACCATCACAAAGATGATGAGGATAAAAAGACTTCCTCCAACCAGGCAAGTTATAAGGACAATCTCAAAGAAACCTTTGGAGAAAAGAGAATAAAAATTATTATAAGCTTAATTCCTCATGTTCTTAACAAAAATAAAACATTAACTTTTTTGTAGTAGCTTCAGCAACATTTCTTACTAGTGTTTTTCAATTAAATTAAATTTTTCAATTAAAATAAACTCTGGAGTTTGTTGCTCCCCATCTAATTGTTTTCTTCCTGCCTACTAAGATAGGCATTTTATATTGATAGTCACTGTGTAACGCAAGGCCATTTTCCAATTTTATACAATTAGTGAGTACTTACTAAGCACTTACTAGTTACCAAACACTATTTTTACCAATAAAAAAAACAGCGATGGGCAAGATATGCCCCAACATATTCGGACCTTAAGTAACAAAAGATTATTTGGGATAAAACAGAGCAGTAAAAAGGTAACCAGGCAAAGGTGAGAAGGAGGTTAGCAACTTTAGAAAGGCTAGCCAAGAAGAGGGAAATATGAGCTCATCTTACACTCCTGTCCTATAGTTCCAGCCCTCATCGGAGGCAAAAGGATTACAAGAATTCTGAATCCAGCTGGACAGTGGAGCGAGACCCTATGTCAACAGCCCCCTGGGGGGGGGGGAAGGACAGGAAAAAGAGGAAACGGGGAGGAACAGGATGAAAAGAGACAAGAAGAAGAAAAGGTGAGAAAAGGAGAGAGAAGGAGGAGAAGAGAAAGGAGAGGAGGGAAGTAGATTTGAACTTAAGAATGGGAAGGAGGCCCCATGCAGAATAACAGATCAAAAGCATACTAGGCATATGCAAAACTTTGAAGCACGAATACGTCAGAGAACACAAAGGCAGATGGTGACCAGAAATGAGGTTAGTGAGGTACAGATGAGGAGCGCAGAAAGTAGGGGGTAGGATTTTGTTTCAAATGCAAGGGCAATCGCTAGTAGGTTTTAAGCAGAGAATCTAGGGCTGAAAGCTGTGACTGCTATGAAGAGAATAGATTGCAGAGAATTAAATATGGAAGTGATGTGATCTATAATCTATACATTTCTGTCGATCTATAATCCATGGACTTCTAGACTGCAATGTGGGATTTGCCTTCAATTTAATCCTCAGAGAAATCCCCTGAGCTGAAACAATTTGTTTTTATTATTGTGCGACTACAACACGATGTTCCATTAGATTTTTTTAAACAGAAATATCAAAAAGAACTTCAAGGAGACAGTATTATTTACAAAGACAGAACATATTTTCTATGAAAAACATATGCTTGACTCATATTTTCCACAGCCATCAGCTATTTCACTTCTTAAGAATATAAAGATGCAATGCTTTAAGCAGTTTCTAGCCTGTTCTAAAAACTGCAAAATTTGACAATATTTCTTCATTTGTAATTGAAATATTCGCTTGTCCTTTAAAAGTTTTAATATGTCCTTAAAAATAAAATCTATGCCATTTAAGGACTTGGCAAAATTAAGTTTCCCTGGGTTTCCCATCTTCCTTCCTCTCCTTCGTCCTCCTCCTTATTCCATCTCCTCTCCTTCCTCCTGAATATCAACCGTTAACTAGTCATCATTCAAAGCTATTATATCTTGCATTATCTGTGGTATCTATTACATTTTTTCTACTCACTATTTTTAAAGTAAAACTTGTCAAGATAAATATGGCATATGACTTTTTCTAAAGGAATTCTACAGATTAAGGACCAGACTTAAGTCCCTTCCATGAGTCAGCAGTCCTCTATCAACCAAGGTTTATCCCCAAAGCCTTATTGTAATTTTTGAATATTCAGAAACTGAATTGACTGTGAACTTGGGGACAGCTTATCATGTGGAGTTGTTTGATCCAGAGACTGAAGTTGGTATTAATTAAATTGATCTCTCTCCCTAAAGGTTATCTGGGGCTGTCCATGAGAGAGACCAAAATGATCAGTCTTTCTCAATTCAATTGTTTGCCAGCTCTCCTCTCCCAGCTCCCTAATGGGGCCTCCAGGACGGGGAAGGAACACAGAGCAGGATCCTTTTCTCACTTAGGTGCCGTTCTCTTCTTTGGCTTCCCCTACATTTGGATGATGTCATTTCTGACTGACCTAAGGTAAAATCCAAGAAGAGGTACACAGGACATACTCACTGATTGACAATGTCTTGAAGTTTATCAGGCTCCCTTTTCTCCCCCCAGCTCTGGTGCTGGCCATAACCCATACAGTGTAAGGAGTCTTTCGCATCAGAGACTCCAGACCATAATGTAGGGTGCTAGAGTTGACTGTTTCAGCTAAAAGGGAAAATACAAAGTCAAACATCACGGCCAAACCAGCCTGAAAACTGTAGTTTAGTAGCACCAAACTGAAAAAAATGAAATCTGTACTTCCAATTGGCCCACCTCTTTCTTCAATCCTTATCTATGACCTGTTTAAAATTAGCCCATCAAGATGAACCAAAGACCCATATATAAAAGTTAAAACTATAAAAACTTTTAGAAGTCAACATAAGGTAAATATTCATGACCTTAAATTTCATATATTTGGTATCAAAAGCATAAGCAACAAAAGAAAATACAGATAACCTGAACTTTATTAGAATTAAAAGCTTCTGTTCATCAAAAAACAGTATCAAGAAAGTGAAGACAAGTCACAGAATTACAGAAAATATCTGTAAATCATGCATTTGATAAGGATTTTATGTCTACAATATATAAAAAAGGAAAAAACCCTCTAACTTTAAAGTGGACAAAGAGATTCAATAGACATTCCTCCAAAGAAGATATATAAATAGCCAAAAATCATATAAACAGATGTTCAACATTATTAATCATTAGGGAAATGTACATCAGTGAGATGTCACATTGTGTCCACTAGGATTATTATTTATACTTTCTTTTTAGATAGAGAATAAGTGCTGGAAAAGATGCTAACAAAGAGACCCCTCTTACTTTGAACAGAAATGGAAAAATAGAGGAATCATGGTGGAAAACAATTTGGTAGTTTCTCTTTTAATTAAAGTAGAAATACTAAATGATCCACTATTTGCAATCCTAGGGTATATACCCCACAGTGAACTAAAATCAGGGATGCAGATATCTGTACTTCAATGTTCATAGAAGTTATATTCATAGGAGCATAATCTTTTAAAACAATTCAAAGATTTGTCAGATGATGAAGATCACATAGCATATGGAAAAACATACATGGACTATTCATCCATAAAAAGGAACAGAGTACTAATTCTTACTAAAACATAGGTGAACTTCACAAGCCACATGTCATATGATTTCATTTATTTATTTATTCTTGTCTATTCATTTGTTTACTTTGCAATTCTAATCAATGAACCCAGGACCTCACAATAGTAGGCAAATACCCTATCACTGAGCTACCCTTAGTCCTGATTATATTTGCATAAAATCTCCCGAGTAGGCGACCCCAGGGACATAACAGTGTGGTAGCTGTGACAGACTATAGGAAGAGCAGGATGCAGAATGACTGACTAAAGGTAACACAGCTTATATTTAGGGTAAGAACACAAAACTTCTAAGAAGTAGAAAAGATTATGTGCCATAGTGAATATTCTTAATGCTGCTAAATTATACACTTTCAAAAATCTCAAACAGTAAATTTATATTAGGTGTGTTTCACTATAAGGAAGACAAAATTTAGTCTAAACAAGAAACTAAGCATTACTCAAAATTTAGGATGAACTGAAGAAAGAAGAATATCCTGGAAGTGGACAGTAGAAATTATGGTCAAGAGTCCTGCACTAAAGTAAATGCCACCAAACAAGGTCTTCCTCTATCCCAACCCTACTCTTTAAGCCAGGCATACTTCTCTCAAAAATAATGGTTAGATAGTTCCTGGGAGGTCAGCTCATTCAGGTCCTGCCTAGGACACACTACACAAATTTCTGCCATGTATATGGAATTCTTACTCCCATTTAACACTCCCAAATCCAAGAGAAGGTGCTCTTGAATTCAAATCCAGAGGGGCTCAAAGAAGCTATTAATTTATCCGAGTTTGCAAGTCACCACTATAGGAACAACCCTATGACAAATCTGTCCATATCAACTATCTGGGGGTTGGATTTTTTTCAACTTAGCTATGAACACACTCACATAATTCTTCTCCACCTTCAGCTTGATAAAATATGGTGTAGTTGCTGATAAAACCATTTCTTTTTTTCTTGGGAACCTCCTTCCATGAGATGGTGGCTGTATTGACACCAATGTTTTCTAGCGTGGCTTCAGGACCTATTGATGGGACTTGAGAGGACAGGGAGATAAATGGTAAACACTGAATCACAGCCCAGCAGATGCTTCCGCCCAGAGACTCTGCCAGTTCTAAGACAAAACTACAATGAGGAGGTAAGACATGGGGTTGAGTAGGAAATTACCAGTTAATTTATCAGAAGAGATATTTTTCTGCAACCGTGCATCTTAATAAACACGTAGCACTAAAGACCAGAGAAAAAATACTTTCTTACAGATCTGTCGCTCCATTCTGGCACCCAGCTCATTCATACATATATGTAAAGGGTAGTTATCAAATGGTCAAAGGCTGGCTACCTTTGCATAGTAGGAGACATTTTTCAGTGTCTAATATGGAAGATGTTAACTTCTAAATAGATAAAAATAAAGTTGGGCAATTCATCACAAAAGTCCTTGCTTCCTGTTACAAAACTTAAAATAATTTTTAACATGTTCAACTTATGATGAGCTCTGTAGACTCCCTGAGTTGGTCCTGATTAGATGTTATTTCTAATTGCAACTCTACTTACACTAAGTCTCTTTGGGGCTTTGGACAATTATTTCATCTTTCTCAGCCACAACTTTCCATCGATAAAATGTGAAGATTTGATTTGATATTTAATGTCCATCTTAGCTTTGAAATTCATTGGCTGTATAACCTACATAGCTTGCTACAAGATGCAGGATAAATGGGGCCTAAAGTAATTATGAATGAGCTACAGGCTCTCGGCTTCATCTTAATGTTGGAAAAGGCCCAGTATTCTCCCCACCCCCGACCCCAAGGGCCTTGTTCATACATACTCTCTTCTTTGCCATAAGCCTGGATGGAATATGGCTCTCCCACTTGATCTTGTAACACTGGATACACAGAGATATTATAGCACAAAGAGGATTTTAATTTATCTGTAAAAAAATAAGAAGAGAATAGAAAAGATAAGCATAAGTGCAGAGCATGTCAGAGTGGAAGAAATGCTGGGCTCCAGTTATGGTCTAATAATTATGAAAAGATATTACATTTTTTCTAGTTTCCTCATCTGGAAAATAAGAATATTGGGTTGGATGGTCTCAAATGTCTATTCTTACTCTGAGATTTTTCTAATTCATTCTTAGACCTAACGTCTGTGCCACTTCAATAAATTTATAGATCCATCCACGGAGAGACCAGTAGGACATCCAATGCCTCCTCCTCACTTCATCATTGAATTTATCATATGATTTTGGGGCTCTGCGGGATAAAACTCAATCCTTCTGGCAACAGCAGATCACCCCAGAGAACTCAAATACCACAAAGTATGGCCCTGCTACCAGCCTGCATTCCTGCACATGTATATTTCTTAATACAGAAGCCATTATAGTCCCTGCATCAGTCACTGAAGAAAGGGACCCAGCTCTTAAACAGGCATCCAGAATGGAGGGAAGCATCCTCAGTAGGACTGACAGAATCTATACTCTGGTGTTACTACTAGGGTAATCAAGATATCTTAGAAGGGATCTCTGATATGGGTGAGAAGACGGTGATTTCCACCTGGCCTGGGACTCACAGCTTTCTCTGCCAGCTTTTCTTGGGAAATTCCAAGGCGCATGACACTTTACTGAGCTTACACAACCTTGTCAAGTGCTATTAATCACATTTAAAGCTTTGAAACTAAAGTTAAAGATTTAAAAACTAATTAAAATGAAATCAGATCTTTCACAAGGGTGACATGCAATCCACACTATCTACCTTGATGGGTTGTCCAGTTCTTGGCCTGAGACACAGGTTCCCAGGAAAAGGAAGAGAGTTCTGAGTCCAAATCTGGGACCCATTCAACCATCCATGTGTCCACCTCCAGACGGGAACACTGCCACTCCACCACCAGCTGGTCCTGGACAAGGCAGGCCTTCACAGCCTCGATACACTGAAATGCTGAAAGGGGACAACAGGATTGCTTCACAGCTACCAGCTCGCCCTAAATGAACCAACCACGCTGGCGTTCACTCAGAGCCAGAGTTGTGAGAAAAAGTCAGAGCTCATGATCTCCTGACAGTGGTGTGTCCACCCCTTTTACTGCATCTCCCTTCCTGCTATGTTTTATTCAACCTTACTCAATAGTTTTGATAATTGTCTATTTTTTTTTTTCAGCACTAGGGATCAAACCTAAGGCCTCGCACATGCTAAAGATGACTTTACCACTTAATTTCACCTGCAATCCTAGATGCCTTCCTAATCTGCCTTTACTTCCCCAAAATTGACCTGTTTTCAGAAACTCACTTCACTCAAGAGCGACTGACTACCTTCCATATCCATGTATGGATCTGCAAATCAAAATAAAAGTAAGCCTGAGAGAGAGGGAATCTCCCAGCATGTATGTACACTGTGTTCAGGAGTCTCATCCTTGTAAGCCACGATTTACAGGTCTGTTTCCCAAATTGGACCTATATGAGACACTCTAGCTGCTAGTCCCAGAAGCAAGGCCTGGCAGTTTGTCAAGCTCAAAAGGCAGTTCTGACAGGGCAACTGAGGCATGAAGAATATATGCAGCTGCAGTAGGGAGGGCAAGGAGCGCAGAAGCTGATATTGATACCACTTCATCCACAGGGCTTCTGCTTTCTCTTTCCTGCTTCCCCAGGCTTGCACCCTGAGATAGCCTTAGTCAGGCCAGGCCCAAAGTCACTGCTAGAGCATTGGAAAACTTACCTTCACCTTTCCTCTCAGGTTCCTCCTTCTTCACTTGGTTGGGACAACTCTCAAGTAAGACTTACACCCCATAATCCTGCAGGATGCAGAGGATCTACCTCTTGCAAGACTTACCTCAGACTATATTTGTTATAGGATGAATTGTACTCCACCCTCCCCAAAGCCTAGTCCTACAAAATGCAATCTAATTTAGAAGTAGGGCTATTCTAGATAAAGGTAAGATTTTGAGCCCTTAATATGATCTATGTCTCATAAGAAAAAGGGAATTTGGACACAGAAACAGACCCACGGGAAGTTGGCCACATGAAGACTGAGGATGAAACAGCAGTCACAGCAGCTGCCAAAAGCCAAGGAATCCCCACAGACTCTAGAACCAGGAAGAGGAAAGGAAGAAACTAGAGACATTAGAAGGAGTGTGAACAACTTGATCTTAGACCTGTAACTACCAGAAATACGAGAGTATCCATTTCTGTTATTTTAAACCACCAATTTCAGTACTTTGTGACAGCAGCCCCAGGACAAGACATGGCCTGTCTGAGGCTCCTTCCCTTGCCTGGCCTGCTTCCTCCGTTTCCTTGTCTTATCTCCTTGCAGGCACCTTCCTAAGGATTTGCCAGCAAATCCTGACCTAAAGTGAGGCCTGGCTTCATACTCCTTCTCCTCACCAATCCTGGAGCTCTGAGGAGCAGGAGGAGCTAGATCTAAACTGCCAAGTGTGCTACAGGATGAGGAGATTGTGAGGGGTGTACAGTAGGTTCCACGAAGCCATAAGTCAGCCATGAAAGGGGAAGGGCTGGTTTCATCAAGCATGCTCAAAGAGAAGTTTTCAAACCATCATTCTGCTGAATATAAACTAATTGCCACCTCCTTCCATCATTCAGCAAGAACTTTTTGAGTAATTAGTCCAATTACACCACATTCTCAAGAGTAATAGGAAATATCCTTCTTGGAAAATGAGAAGTGTCTTGACTGCTAACACCACTAATTTCTTGTGATGTGCATGGCCATCTTTCCTACCTAAACACAAATGTAGCCATCTTTTTGAGAATTGTGAAATGAATTAAGTTCATGAACTGAGGTACTTCTGTAGTAATAATTAGCTTTAGAGCATTTTACATACAAAATCTCATTTAATCTTCCGAGGCTCTAAATGGACTCTCAAGTTATGACCAGCCTTGCATATGAACAACTTGACTTATGATAGGAATTTTAGTTTTAAATTATGACACATTTATGACCCAAATGCTAGTGGCTTATCCTTCCAGATAGGCTCACATACAGATTTAAACCTGTAAAGAGTTCTGGAAGCAACATCACAACATTCTTTCCTGTGTGGGGTTAATTGAGAAATCCTTGGCCATGGGAAGTCCATATTTCTACCATCCCCTACTTTTTGCTCTTTTGGGGGTTTTTTGGTGGTGCTACTAGGGTAAGAACCCATACCCTTAACTCTGAACTATATCCTCAATCTTTCTTTAAATATTTGAACTAAAGACTCACTAAATTGCTCAGTCTGGGCCTGAATTTGTCATCTTCTTGCCTCCCCCTCCCAAGTGCTAAGATTTGGATTTCAGGTGTGCACTACTGTCATCCCTTATTCTTAATGCCCACCATTCTGGGGCCAGGTCAGGAAACTAGCACTGATTCAATTAACATAAGACATGTATTCTAGCAACATGTGAATCTAGCAGAAACTTCATCACATTAGAGTATTGGACTCTAAAACCCTCAAAAGAACAAAAAGCAGGGGATAGTGGAAATATGGACCTCCAATGTAGTCCATTAACCTGCTTTCAAGTTGTTGCTATTTTACAAAAGCATCATTAACTGTTAAGCAGGTCATCTAATCTCTCTAATGCTAAACTACTTGTAAGATACTATGGATCCTTGACTTATGAACTCAATTTATTCCCAAGGGCTGGTTGTAACTCAAGTTGGTCAATTAAATACCGGAATTACGGTGTCAGGAACTAAGGATCACAAGCTATACTCCTAAGCACTATTAAAATAATATGCCATTAGCTCCAAATACAAAATATGAACATCTAGGAGTTCTAAAATGAGGGTAGCAGTGGGTTCATTTTAATAGAAAGACAAGAAATGGAGGACAGGCCACAAACTCTAGAGCTGGTTGTTTATATAAAACCCTGGACTAGTCTGTAGCTAAGTAAATAAAGAGGCAACAACTTGGCAGCCAGAGCACATTCCCTGGCTTTGGTATGTTTTGAAAAATAACTGAACATGTCCTCTATGTCAACTGTTCTATGCTATGTTGGGTGTCAGAAATTAGATTTTCAAAAAGAAGAGGAAAAGAAAAGAAAAGGCCAACCTGAACTACACAGTGAGAGCCTGTCTCAAAAAAAAAAAAAAAGTATGTAGGAGTAAGTAATGAAGGGAAAGAAAAAATTGTGATGGTTTAAAAAAAAAGGGAAACAAAGCTTATGTATCTGGGGGGGAGGCTGGAGGGTGGGTAGGGAAATGGGGAAAAATGAGAATCAAGTCATGTCATATACTGGCACAAATTGTCAATGTTGAGTGTGATCATAATGTGTATATAAATTGTACCTATTTCACGATAAAAAGTATAATGAGCAACATATTGGTGTTAAACAGAAGGGTGAAAGTGGGAGAAAACAGGAAATGGACCTTACGCCACAGCTGGGGCCATAGTTGATCCCATCTACAGGGGAGATTCAAGAGAGGTTTAGGCTACTGAGGACAAAAGTTTCAAATATGGCGCTTTTTATGTGGCTTAGCCTAGCTGTCATCCACCTGGTATGGAACAGATAGAAGCTAAATGGAAACCCTCCAGGCCCATGATTTTGTACTGTAAGAATATATAAAGTCTCTAGTACGTATTACACACTATGTTCTAAGGGAACTTTATTTCAAGGGACTCATTAGTCATCAGTAGATTCTATTTTCTCCATCACATCCTAAAAAGTCTTCACTTTCTTTTCATTTTGACTTAAGAAAAACAAGTATTTTTTAAAAAACAAAACAAAACAAAAAAACTGCTCCTTGCTGAACTGGACGGAACCAGGCATCCAAGTAAGAAGCTTATGCTCCACTTACATTTCTCGTGAATATCTGGAATCCTCAGGGTAGCTGGTGTAGAGTTCCCAACAGAATTATATGAAGTCACAGACACCCAGTATGTCTCGCCTCCAAGATACAGGTCAAGTGTCTGGTTAGTGGTTGTCATCTCTGTGACATTAGTGTCATTTTCTGGAAAGTACCGTATGCTGTAGCCAAGAGTTTTCTCTAGGACTGGGGCTCCTTTTGCCTTCTGAACCGAATGGAAACAAAATTTACTTTTAGCAGTAACAGCAACAAAAAGGCATTCACAGGGATGGAGAGTGAGGGTGGGTGGTCTTAGCTATTAGATGCTAAAGCATTTGTCAGAGGGGATGAATAACATACTAATGCTGTGATAGTAACCCTTCAAGCACCAGAAGGGGAACATACTGAATGGTATGTTGGTAGCAATCCTTAACGTAAGTTCAATTTTGTGAGGCCCAACCAGGAGAATGCCTAAGACGTTGTAAACAAGTCACTGTCATTTCTTCTGGCTATCTCTCTTACTTTAGTACATATGGGCAGAAGGGTAAAAGCTAAAAAGCCACGATATTTCCTCAAAGTCAACCTTAATTCTGCTCTGATCTCTGCTCATCTCTTGCCTGGAAGCCTCCAAAAACTAGTGAGTGCTCATGCCCTTGTCTGTGATGTGCACACCTTCCCCACTAATGAGAGAGCCCATTCCCTGGACTAGCCCCCAGCCAGGAATCTAGCGAGGAGGACTAAAACATTCAGGCTGCCCTGATAGTCCCAAATCCTAGGGAGAGGCCTAAAATAGAATTCCATGATTTATAAGCCAAATTCTTATTTTCAGCCTTGAACTTGGACCTACTAAATCAGGTATTTCGTATAGGATTCAAGACGCTGAGTTTTCTCAGGAATTATAAGGCTTCTCAGTTTTTTACTCTCTGTCATTGATTAAAAACATAGATGGCACAGAATGACTCAATGTGTGACTCAGGCAAAATACTAGAAGTTACTTTGGCCCTTTGTCTTGCTTAAGAATTTCCATTATATAGACCAAGCCAAAAAGACCAGCTAGAATCTTCCTAATAACTACGATCCTTTATCTTACAAGTCGACTCATTATCTTCTTAAAGTGAGTTTTATTGAGATATAACTTACCTTGTACAAAATTCACTGTTTGAAAGAGTACAGTTCAGTAGTTTCAAAGGATATTCACCAGCACATGCAACCAATACAACTATCTAATCTTGGCCTGTGTGTTTTAGTACATACTTTCTTAGGCAACCCAAATTCTTAGAAAACTTTCCTTTTGAGGTGAAAGAATAATTCCCAGGTGAGAAGGACAGAATGGGGCATTGAAGCCCATTTTATCTTCTTGGCAGGCTGGTCTACTTGACTCTTACTCACTCCTCTGTAGCTAACATGTGGTATGTGTCACTGTTTACTTTCAGTGTTGAGTGAAATATCTGTTTCCATACTTGATAAATTAGAAATCACAACATCTGGGATTAGTTTTCAAATATTTCCCAACACTAGGTTATGTTGATTCTTGTCTATGGCCTCTGAAACCTGAGTGTCCCACACCCCTGGGAATGTCGGGAGGCAATGACAAAGGCAAGGATGCTCCACCCCAAAGTAAATGCGGTTGGGATATCATTTATTAAACCAGGGAGATACCTCCAAGCATTTCCTGAGAATTCTGGGGACAGACGAAAGAGTTTTGACATCTCACTCTTTTCTACCTTTT
>PVIR01011904.1:26114-46175 GCA_004026965.1 Petromus typicus | reverse complement strand
GCACTGTGGTATGTGGTACTGGTTGCTGCTGGGTGTGGGTCTCCACACCCAGTATTGTTATGTAGTTACCGGGGAATCGAACCCGGGTCCTTGCGCTTGCGAGACAGGCGCCGGAACCACTGAGCTAACTCCCCGGCCCCCTGCACACGTACATTTTAACACCAGCTAAATACAGATTTATTCCTGATTCAGATGCCATATTTCAGTGTCTGAAAAATGACAGGTGCTCAACAAATGCTAATTCACTTCCCTCTCTAGTCTCCAGTACCCAAATTCACTTACTATACGTGGGAAGGCCCTGAGCAAAGAGGCAGGAAAGGCAGTAATCTCCAGTGCTGTCCCAGCCTTCTAACGGATCAAGAAGGAACAGGATGGTATCAGCCACTTTAGCTATGTCTAACACAGTGTGCAGATCTCCTAGAAACAGAAGACATCATAAGAAGTAATGTTTGGCACAAACATATTATATATACTCAGGAAATATTACTGATGTTCTAATATAAGGTTGGAAAATGTATCTGCTAACCTGGCTTTGCAGATGTAAAAAACCACCGATGTTTCCAGCGGGGGCAGAGCAGCATAAAGCGATGGGTGTTCTCCCACTGCTGCAGATGCACTGTTCCTGAGTCGCTATCCTGAAGCAGGAGGAGGGCCTCAGTCAAGGAAATTTTGTTATGCAAAGGCACCACCAGCACCTGATGCGGAGCCCCATCTTTGCTACCTAGTTGTCTCTTCTCTGCCAGAACCTGTGGATAGAGGCAGAAAAATCTCTGTAGTTCGCTCCAGTACTGCATTTCCAACCGTACAGAAACATCCAAGCTTAACCAGAATCTTTCGGGTTCAAGGCTGGAAGTACGTCAGACCCCAAGACCCCAAGGAGTGGCAAAGCAGTGTGCAGCCACTAAATTTTAGACTAAATCTAAAAAATGCTCCAGCCTGAGTATAGACCTGGAGGCCTATATGTGCTCTGGCCTTATTCTCCGACTTCAGCCCCTTCTAGGGTCATTCCCAAGAGAAACCACCCCACCTCCCAAACCCCTCCTCTCACCGCCTCCTTTTTCTGCTTTCGGAGCTGACTGGCGCGATGCCTCTGGTCTACTCTGTTGAGCTTCATTCTCAGGTTCTTGCACATGACTTTCACTCCCACATGACCTGAGGGAGGAATCAGAAGGGACTGTGATGTTCCGTAACAGAAATCCATCCAAGGAGGACTCTTCTCGGTCCTCGCAATAGGCCTTCAGGGCGGATCCCGGGCTGTAGCTCAGTCTACACCTAGGAAAAGTAGTTAGTCTCGGCTAACAACCCTTCTACCCCGTCTCTTCATCCTTACCTATCCAACGTCTGGATGTTCGAACCCGATGCCGAATTGGTTTATGAGCTTTATTCTTCGGCTTGAGTGGGCCAGAGCGGTGCGCCGCCATGCTGCGACTCACGTGCGCCAAGTCAGCAATACTTCCGGACAAAGCCGAGCGCTTCCGGTTCCTTCTTGAGGGGCGGGCTCCTTCCGGAGGCGGGGCTCCCCCTCCCTCTCGCGAGGTAGAGCGCACGGCTTTGGCGTCCCAGCGGAACTGCTGTGGGAACTTCCCACGCCGCAGTCTGTGGTAAGGGACCTTTAAAACGCAGATCGTGGACGCTTGGGACTGGGGGTCTCAGTCCAGAAGACTGTTCTGCACACCTGTATTTTCATTCCTAGTACTGTAAAGTTACATCATGTAGGAAAATGTTGAATGGAATACTCTTTGGCACAGAGGCCCAAGCCCCTCCTCTCACCCAGACTCGGGCACGCCGTTCTTTAGTTTGCAACAAGTGTTCTTTATCACTGAACAACCTTTTCTTTACCCCCCCTACTCTTTACGTTCAAAAGGTGAAGGCGCGGAAGACACATCTCTCACCCTCGCCAGCTATTCACAACATACCAAGGTCCATGTTATTCTAACCTCTCACAGAGGCGCAAAAAGAGCAAGAAGGAACGTGGCGGCTCCAAAGGGAGTGAGGGAGAATGGCTGTGGTCTTTCTGCCGTCGGACTCCGGTTCTCTAGAACATGGAGCTACGTCCCACATCTTTTTCCTACCCATTTTACAACCGAGGGCGAAATTGGGCTGTGGGATCCAGAGGAGCAATGAAACCCGGCAGCGAACACAGATTCGCGCTTGGGGACCTCGTGCTGGTGCCCCGGCATTCCAGTCCCTTGCTTTCCCTCTGGTCGGGAAAACGAGTCGACAGAAGTTAGCGTCTAACAGGGTTGAGTGCTGCCCGGCGGGACGTCGCGCCAAACTAGCTATAGACGCTCACAATGCCAGTTCGTGCCCTCGGGGCTGGAACAGGCGCGTTGCCATGACAGCGGTCCCGGAGGAGCGCGCTCCGGCCTGCCGCCCCCGGGCGCGCCCAACCCCCCCGACGACTCCCCCAGTCGCAGTGCGCAGCCCCCCCTCCGGCTGTGGGAAGGGGCCGGGCCTGCTGCCTGACGTCGGTGCGGGGCTCAGAAGATGGCTGCGGAGCCGGGCACCGGGCAGTGGCTGCGGCGGCGGCGACGGCGGGCGGGGAGCACGGCGGGCAGGGGCTCCGCCTTGCGCGTGGGGCGCTGAGCCGAGAGGCGCGGAGGCGGCGGGGCCGCGTGGGGGATCGAGGGGCCACTTGGCGCCTTCCCCCCGCCACTCGCCACACCATGGGCAGCGCCGAGGACTCAGTCAAAGAGAAACTGCTGTGGAACGTGAAAAAGGAGGTACGGTCGGAGCGAGGACCCCGGGGGCTCGCGCCCCACAGCGTGGCGGGTGGGAATTGGGGGCTGAAGGTCCGCGTCCATCTCCCGCGCCGCGCGGGCGCCCTCGGCCCGGCCCGAGCCGGGCGGGGGCGGGGTCCTGGGCGGGCGGCGCCTCCTGCCCCTCTCTCAGATGGGTGCAGCACCCCTCGGGCCCAGGGGCCGGGTTGCGACTCTAGGGCTTGTTTCCTTCTCTGTCCCACTGCTCCCCACCCAGCTCGGGGAGACTGGGATCGGGGGAGGGGTGGCGGCGATTTCTAGAGAACCTGAGCTTGCCCATTCATTTCCCGAGCTGCCTAGGGAGGGGGCGGACCCCTCGCGGCTCTGCTGAGGGACCAAACCCGTGATTTGGAGGCTCGGTTCCCCAGTTCCCTTCGCCCTCCCACCCCGTATCCCTCTAGCAGCTGAGTCGTGGCTGCTGGAGGGATCGTCGCACGCCACACTGTTTCTCCATCCACGCCCACCTGCTTACCGTGGAGCTGGTGGGGGTGTGAGAATGCTTTTTAAGACTTGAATGTTTTCCTTTCTGAGGGAAGATCTCACGTCAGAAAGAAGAGAGTCCCCTTTACTGACCCCTCCCCTTTACCTTGACCCTGCTTATAAGTCCATTTCAGTATCGGTGCAGGAGTGGAGGGGTGTCCAAACGAATGACTCACCCGCATACGAGAGCTCAAGCTGCATAGTAGATGAAATGAATTAATTGGGCCTCTTCCCCAAGCCTGCTTCTTTGGCTAAGTCTGACAGATACATGCACTTCATGAGGATGGGAAAGCATCCCATTTTGTGTAATTTGCTGTAGCCGGTGCCCCCGACACATGCAGTAGTCACTCAGAGACTATATGGTAAATAAATCTGATGATCTTGGAAATTGTGAGGTCTGGTAAGGAAGCATGAACTTTAGAACGCCCTGGATATAGTTCTGTGTGACCTTGATTAAGTTACTTAACTTTGGTCCGTTTCTTTTTTTTTTTTTTTTTTTTTTTACCCCCAGAGAGGGTCTTGCTGTACAATTCAAGCTAGCCTTAAACTCTAAACTCTAGGTGATCCTCCTGCTTCATCCTCATGAGTGCTGGAATCACAGGTGTGCGCCACCACATCTGACCCTGAGTGCTGGAATCACAGGTGTGCGCCACCACATCTGACCCTTAACCCGAGTCTTGATTTCTTCATTTTTTTAAAATAAGGATGTTCCTTGGTATAAAAAATTTGATGAGTCCTTTACCCTTCTCAGAGTTTCAGGATGAGGGGAGGGTTTGAGTTCTCATAAAATTCTGGAAAATTCTAGGTCAGTCTCCATTAACTGCAGCTTGGCTGCTACCCCTTAACATTTGTTCCCTTACCGCTCTGTGGCAGAGATATAAAGTGATCATCTTTCCAGCTTGTGTGAGATGCTTCATGAGCTTTTGCTGTGAAGTTACCAAGGAAGAGTTTTGTTTTTGTTGTGGTACTGGAGATAGAACAAGTACCTTCACCCTAAGCTACATGCCCAGCCTTGCCCCCTTTAATTTTTTTTTAATAGTATTTTTTGAGACAGGGTCTTGCTTTGTAGTTCAGGCTGGTCCTGAAGTCACTACATAACCATGGCTAGCCTTGAACTCACAGCAATCCTCCTGTCTCCTGAGGGCTGGGATTACAGGTGTGAGCCACCAGGCATTGTGATATCTGATTCTGAGATTGAATATGGAGTTGTGCTCACCAGGCAGATGCCCAGCCCACTGGAATCACTGGACTAAATCCCTGTCCCACACCTTAATTTTTTTTTTTTTTTTTTCAATTGAAACAGGGTCTCGCTTTGTAGTTCAGGCTGGCCCTGAGCTCAGCTTCCAACTCACATCACAGCAATCCTCCTGCCTCTGCCTCCCAAGTGCTGGGATTACAGGCGTGAGCCACCAGGCCCGGCACTGTGGTATATGGTACTGATTGCTGGTGGGTGTGAGTCTCCATACCCAGTATTGTATGTGGTTACCAGGGATCGAAGCTGGGCCTTTGCGCTTGCAAAAACAGGTGCCAAACCACTGAGCTAAATTGCCAGCCCCACACCTTAAATTTTGAGGCAGGGTTTCACTCAGTTTCCCAGGCTTGAAGTAGCTGTCTTTAGTTGCAGCCTTGCAAGAGTGGGAAGGTTTCTTTTTTCTTTTTCTTTTTTTTTTTTTTTTCTTTAAGACAGGGTCTCCCTTTGTAGTGCAGGCTGACCCTGAGCTCACTATATAGTCCAAGCCAGCCTGGAACTCACAACAGTTTAGCTCAGTGGTTCAGGCATCTGCCTTGCAAGTGCAAGGTCCCAGGTGCCATCGCTGGTAACCACTTACAACAGTGCTGGCCATGGTGGCTCATATCTGTAATCCCATCACATGGGAGACAGAGGCAGGAGGATTGCTGTGAGTTTGAGGCTCGCCTGGACTACGTAGTGATAGTGAGCTCAGGGCTCAGGGCCAGCCTGAACTACAAAGCAAGACCCTGTCTCAAAAACAAAAAACAAACAAACAAAAAATGTTAACAGGACAGGCGGGGCATGGTGACACACACCTATGGTCCCAGCACTGGAGAGGCAGAGTCAGGAGGATCACCATGATTTCAAAACCTTTTTGAGACCTAGCACCTCCACCTGGACTACAACCTCTGTACTGACCATTTGGTGGATTTTTACATCATTTTTCCCAGTTTCCTCTCAAAAAAAAAAAACACAAAAAGAGAAATAACAGTCTGGGCTTGGTGGCATATGCCTGTAATTCCAGCTCCTAGGAAAGTACAGCCTGAGCAGTTTATCTAGATCCTGTCTCCAAAAAAAACAGGCTGCGAATGTATCTCAGTGTGAAGGCCCCGACCACACACAGTAAAAGAAAAAAAGTAGGGAAAGAGAGAAAGACTTGGGATAATTATAGACAAAGCTGGCCTTTACAAAGGACTGCTAATATAATTCTAGGAACATCTATTAGTCTTCCTAACCCCCTAAAAATTCCCCACCAGACTGCTTTAAATGCCTGCAGATCTTCAGTTGTGACCTTATGCCTTGTTTAACGCAAACACCCCTTGGGAAGTAATCTAGGAAGCTTTTAACAGTTGAGAGTAGAAGAATCGATCTGATCTGATCCATTTGCGTAACCACTAACCCTGAGCTTTTCCAGCCCATCTGCTCTCCCTCCCTCCCTGCCCTGCTCCCTCACCAGGCCTTGAATGCTATATACCTCTCCAGACTGCACTGTGTTGAGTGAGGGGCCTTGGGAGCCAGTGCTTGTGAGCCTGGCTGAAGAATAGCAAAGATTAGCTGTGCCCAGAGTTTATCTGTAAGGTTTTACACCAGGACTGAGGAAATCTGTCTCTCTAACCTGCAGCATTCATGTCTGCCTCCTGGCATATTCCCAGGACATCAGCAGTGCTTGGCCTAAGTGTTAGGAGCAACTGGAACCTATCATATGCTACTAATGGGAGTTTGTATTAGTCCATCCCACCTTGGAGAGCATTTGGCATAAAACGAATATATCCATCAGAAATCCCTTGCCTAGTAGAATAAATTTTTAAAAGCTTGCATGTTCACCAAAGACATATTTAGAATGTTCATAGCAATACCATTTCATAACAGCCGCAAACTGGAAACCGCCCAAATGCCAGTCACTTGTGGTGTGTTCATACAATGGGAATGAACAACTGACAACTAACTGCACACATGAACAAATCTCACAGTCACACTGGTGAGCAAAACAAATCAATCACCAAATACCATGCTGTTACTGCAATATATTATAGGTATATGTAATATTTTTCTTGAGACTAGGTCTCACTGTATATCCCAGACTACTAGTCTTTTTTTTTTTTTTTTTTAGGTTTTTTGAAACAGGGTCTCGCTTTGTGGTTCAGGCTGGCTCTGAACTCAGCCTCAAACTCACATCACAGCAATCCTCCTGCCTCTGCCTCCCGAGTGCTGGGATTACAGGCGTGAGCCACCACGCCCGGCACTGTGGTATGTGGTACTGGTTGCTGCTGGGTGTGAGTCTCCACACCCAGTATTGTATGTGGTTGCCGGGGAATCGAACCCGGACCCTTGCGCTTGCAAGACAGGTGCCGGAACCACTGAGCTAACTCCCCGGCCCATCCATTTTTTAAAAGTATAGAAACCTACAGGCTAATGGTATTAGAAGTTAGGACAGTAGGTATCATTAGGCAGGAATAGTAACCAGAGAGGGACAAAGCAGAGTCACCTATTATTTCTCTAGCTCTAGATGCTGATTTCACAGGAATGGTCAGTTTGTGGGAATTTAATAAAATGTAAAATTATCATATAAACTTCTCTATGCTGATGGAACAGTAAAAATAAAGTTAATAAGCTGAGTATGGCAGCAAATGCCTGTAATCTCAGCACTGTTGGGGGGAGGACTAAAGTTGGAAGATCACAAGTTCAAACCAAGCATAAGTAACTTAGTAAGATCCTGTTTCAAAAAACATAAAAGGGCCGGGGAGTTAGCTCAGTGGTTCCAGCGCCTGTCTTGCAAGCGCAGGGACGCGGGTCGATCCGCGGTAACCACATAACAATACTGGGTGTGGAAACTCACCCCAGCAGCAATCAGTACCACATACCACAGTGCCAGGCGTGGTGGCTCACGCCTGTAATCCCAGCACTCGGGAGGCAGAGGCAGGAGGATTGCTGTGATGTGCGTTGGAGGCTGAGGTCAGGGCCAGCCTGAACCACAAAGCGAGACCCTGTCTCAAAAAAAAAAAAAAAAAAACCAAACAAACAAACAAAAAAAAGGGGTGGAAATATACCTGAATGCAAAGGCCCTGGGGTCAGCCTTCAGTACAAAAATAAATAAATACCTAAACAGTAAGGAACTTTCTTTTTAAAAGTTTTCTGGCTTTGCTTTTCTTGCTGTGAAGGGCTGACCCCATTGCCTCACATATACCAGGCAATGCACAGAGCAGCGTCCCCCCATCCATGCTAAGTCCCTTAAGGAGTATGTGACTGTTCACCTTATAAGGTATTTGGAAGCTTTTCCATTTAGAGGGGAATGCAAAACACCAGGTTTTAGAACCCAGGTAGATAGAATAAGAGCATAAAGCAACTGTCCCTAAGGCAGGGATAGCCATAGCTCTAACGTCAGAGAAGGAGAAAAAGAGAGACAGGTTTTTCTGGAGCCTGTGCTGAAACAGTCTGTCCCTAGAGGAGAGTGTTTGTGCCCAGAAACCCATCTCCTCTGCGTGCACATGGGCAAACTGCCTGCTATCCCTGTTCTCCTAGCCTAGCACCTCCACCTGGATTACAACCTCTGTACTGACTATTGGGTGGATTTTTACACCATTTTTCCCAGTTTCCTCTCCAAAAGGTTTAGAGTAGATTCTATTGAAAAGAGTTTGCTTCCCTAGCCCCCAAGCTTATCACCTCTATAAGAGTCTAGAAATCCAGTTCAAGAGTCCAGAACCAAACTATTTATCTGCCTGGAGGCTTTTCTTTTTTTAGTACTGGGGATTGAACCTAAGGCCATACACATGCAAAGCACACATTCTATAACTGAGCTGCACACCAAGGCTTCCTGTAGTCCTTTGATCAAGGGGGGGAAAAATATATATATATCTATCTAGAGATATATATCTAGATAAATCTCTAGATAGATATATATTTCTAGATAGATATATATGGTTTAAGTAACCATGCTGTGCATTTGTCCACAGGTGAAGCAAATCATGGAAGAAGCTGTGACCAGGAAATTTGTGCATGAAGACAGCAGCCACATCATTGCTCTGTGTGGTGAGTGAATGACGTAGAGATGATGGGAGGTCAGTTTAGAACTGAGGGGGGACATCGTGTGACCAGGAAAAATGAATGCTGAGGTTTAGCAGTTCTCAAATCTGGCTGGCAGTCCAAATAGACCCAGAAACTTTTGAAATCACCTTGTATCCCATCTTAGACCTACTGAATCAGAATCTTCAAGATGCAAGAATGTGTATTGCTATAATTCAAATCCTATAATTCTCAAATTTTAGTATGCATTAGTCACACTAAACAAGCCTGAAGAGCTTATTAAAACACAATCTTGTGGGCTGGGGATTTAGCTCAGTGCTTGGTTAACAAGTGTAAGGTCCTGAGTTTGATCCCTAGTACCAAAAAAACCCCAAATAAACCAACAAAAACCCACCATATTCTTGGGTCCCAGTCCTGGAGTTTATGATTCTAGTAGGTCTAGAGTGGGCCTGAGAATCTAGATTTCCTTCTGATAAGCTCAGAAATGATGTTACTGGTCCAGGAATCATACTTTGAGAACAATTGTCCTAGGTGATTTGGATTTAGGAGCTGTTGCTCTGAGTTATCCATCCCTTAGTTTTAGTGAAGGATTGGTAGTCTGAGGGTATTTTCTGTGCTGTGTTTACTTTCTAGCTAACCTCACTTGAGTTGTTCCATCATCTTAACTTTCCACACACTTATTTGGATGGAAAAGAATGTATATGTAGGCTAGAAGGTATAGCCAAAATTTTCTAGGGCCGGGGATTTGGCTCAGTGGTTCCAGCGCCCATCTTGCAAGCGCAAGGACCCGGGTTTGATCCCGGTTAACCACATACCATACTGGGCGTGGAGACTCACCCCAGCAGCAATCAGTACCACATACTACAGTGCCGGGCGTGGTGGCTCACGCCTGTAATCCCAGCACTCGGGAGGCAGAAGCAGGAGGATTGCTGTGATGTGAGTTTGAGGCTGAGCTCAGGGCCAACCTGAACTACAAAGCGAGACCCTGTCTCAAGAAAAACAAAATGAAACAAAATTTTCTAGCTGTACAAAGGAGAAAATCCATTATAGACCACTGCTTCCTTCTCAACTTAAATTTTTTTTTTCCTTTGTAAAAGAAGGCAACTGGGCATGGTGGTACATCCTTGTAATTCCAGTGCTCAGGAGACTGAGGCAGGAGGGTCGTCATGGGTTCAAGGCCAGCCTGAACCACATAGCAAAACTCAAAAAAAAAAAAAAAGAAAACTTACACACAAAATTCTCTTGGATTTCTAGGAATTTAACGTTTCTATAAACTGACTTTCTTTTCTTCTTTTTCTTTCTTTGTGTTTATGTGTATGTTTGTGTGTGTACTCACATACACTAAAAAGCTGGGGCTGAAGTCAGGCGTGGAGGTGCATTCCTATATTCCCTTTGGAGGCTGAGGCAGGAGAATCTTTGCAAATTTGTGGTCAGCCTAGGCTACATAGTGAGTTCAAAGCCAGCATGAACTGGCTGTCAGAAAACCAAAGAAAGAAAGAAAGATGGATAGATAGATAGATAGGTAGATAGGCTGGGGCTATAGCTCAGTGGAAAGGCTTGGGTTTAATACCAGAAAGAAAGCAAAAATATATTCAAGCAAGTAAGCAAGAAAAGAGAAAAGAAAAAAAAAAACTATAAAGGAAAATATAGCACAGAGCTTTGGGTTGTTAATGGGGAGAGACAGCCTGTGAACAGAGGCATGTTAGTAACATTGGGGTTTGAATCCTGGTGACTACTACTTTGGACAAGTTTCTTAACTTCTGTAACCCTTGGTTTTCTTTAAAATTAAGACACTGAAGCTGGGTATTGTGGCACATACCTGTAATCCTAGGTATTTGGAAGGCTGAAGCAGCAGGTTCCTAAATTCAAGCCCAGTTTAGGCAGGTTAGCAAGACCCTATTTGAAAATAAAAAATAAAAAGGACAGAGAATATAGCTCAGTGGTATGATACTTGCCTAGTGTGCAGAATGCCTGGATTCAATCCCCAGGTTTAGGGCAAAAAAAAAACATTTAACAGTTAAGCCCATGACTCCCACCTTCAGGAATTTTTTTGTCATAATTGAGTTGTGTGTATTCCTAGCATTGTAAGAGTTCTGAAAATGTTTACAGGATTTCATTTTCCACCATCTCCTTTTTGGATACCATTCCCGCTTCCCTGAGATAATGTACTGATTCCTAGGTTTCCAAAGAGCAACTTGATCTCATCTTTTCTTGGCGAACAGGCTGGCTAGTCTTACCTCAACTAGCTGTGAAAGAGTTTTAGGACTCTACTCCTTTCCAGTTAGGCTGTGTTCCCTTGTTGTCCGCCCTTGTCTATCATCACTAGAAGGAATCTGCTGGTGGCCCCATTATTTCTGGCTTAGTGCTAAGCTTGGTCAAAGCACACACCCTAGAGAAATAATCAAATAGTACAAACAGCTTGTGCATGGGTGACATGTTTGAGTGGCTGTGGGAGAGGAGGGATAAGGGGCTGGAGGAATACAAGCAGATCCAGACATACTGGGTCTTATCGTTGTTCTAGCCATGTCCAGAATTTAGCTTTGTCCTGAAACAACAATTTCAGGGACTTCAGGGAACATATGGAGAGGTCAAGGGCAGCATGTTGAGGCCCATGTTGAGGCCATGTTGTCTCAACATGTCCCATGTTGAGGCCATTTGGGTGATAAACAGATGGCAGCTCTCCTCCACCTGGCCCAGGAGTTCCTGGAAGCAGTGTGGCTTTGGCTTTTGCCTCCTGCGGGCAAGCACAGGCTCTTTCTAGCAAGCCAGAATATTATCACACTCCAAAGGAAGAATTTCTCTTTCAGCAAATTTCAACTGAATGAGTACAACAAGGCTCTCAGATCTCCAGGATTGGGAACTCACTCCAGGAGCAGAGGCAGCCCTGTTCTGCTGCTCCGAAGGAGATGCCTTAGGATCATCCATACAAACTTAAATGTATGAAAACGCAGGGCCCCTGTTCAGCTACTACAGAGGTGTGGAGCAGGATTTCCCATGACCATGTTTTAAGAAAAAGCATAAGTCTAGGATTTTATATAAAATTTCTTACTTTGCAAATGACGACAGCTAATTCCCATTTTAAAAAAAAATGTGTGGGCCCAACAAAAGCCATTTGCAGACCTCTGCTAGTTACTGTCTATGCCGTGACATAGTTACTAAAGAGAATGTGAGCTGGAGAGGTTGCCAATACTATCAAGCTAAGTTGAGCTGGGACATCTGAGACTCACAGAAAACAACTTTTAACCAGGCAGGGTGGTTGCACACCCATAATCCTAGCACCTGGGAGGCTAAGGCAGGGGAATTGCTTCGAGTTCATGGAGTTCCTGGGCATCATAATGAATTCAAGGCCAGCCAGGCCTGCATATGGAAATCCTGTCTCAGAAAAAAACAAAACAAAACACATAATCTTTAAGTTTTATCAAAATGGATTTTTCAGAGAATACATTGGTGTTCCACATTTGGGCTCAGAGTAAGATTGGATTAAAGCAGTCATTATCAACCCTTTTTTCCTCCTTGTCTGTACCCATTTCCATGCATATCACACACACAGGGCAGAATCATAATTACAGACTCTTGGAGGAGGAAGAGGGAGGACTAAATATGTATTCTCTGAAGCAGATCCAGACATACTGGGTCTTATCGTTGTTCTAGCCATGTCCAGAATTTAGCTTTGTCCTGAAACAACAATTTCAGGGACTTCAGGGAACATATGGAGAGGTCAAGGGCAGCAAGAATGCTTGAGAGAATGGTCTAACTGTGGGGTGACCACCTTGCCTACATCTTTCAGGGATGCCGGGGTCCTGGATCCTGCACTCTAGCCTAGTTTTCTTTTCTTGGCAGAGGAGGGGCCCAGGCTAGGCAAGATGACCCTCCTTGAGCTTCCTTTGAATACAGATATTTGGAGCCAGGGAGTTAGCTCAGTGGTTCCAGCGCCTGTCTTGCAAGCGCAAGGACCAGAGTTCGATCCCTGGTAACCACATACCATAGTGGGTGTGGAGACTCATGCCCAGCAGCAATCAGTACCACATACCACAGTACCGGGCGTGGTGGCTCACGCCTGTAATCCCAGCACTCGGGAGGCAGAGGCAGGAGAATCGCTGTGATGCGAGTTGGAGGCTGAGCTCAGGGCCAGTCTGAACCACAAAGTGAGACCCTGTCTCAAAAAAAAAAAAAAAAGAATACAGATATTTGGTCAGACAAGTGAACTACACCAGTACTCTGGGAAGCTGAGATGAGAAAATCACAAATTTGAGCTCAGTCTGAACAACTTACTTTCTGTTCGTTTATTGGTTTGTTTGTGTGTTTGTTTGTTTTGAGACAAGGTCTGCTATAATCAGTCAGTCTGGCCTTTAACTCATTATGTTGTGCAGGCTGTCCTTAATTTTGCAACAGTTCTCCTGCCTCAGCCTCCTAAATGCTGGGATTACAGACATAGAGTACCACGTCTGGCTCAACCTATACATTGAGCAATTTACTAAGAGCCTATCTGCAAATAAAAAGTAAAGGCCAGGGCATGTAGCTCAATTGGGAAGATTCAATCCCTGGTCCTGCGAAAAGGAAAGGAAAGGAAGGAAAGTAGGAAAAAAGAAAAGGAAAGAAGGGAGGGAAGCAAGAAGACATTTGAAACGGAAATAGACTTTTCCTGGACAACGCTAGAAACAGAACTAAAGAATCCCTGGGTTGAGACCTGGCCATAGGCAAAGCCAGTGAAGTTCGTGGCCAGACTACTGTTCGTGTTACCCAAGGGGAAGGGCAGGTCTTACAGGACTGGTGTAGAAATGCTCATTTGTTATTGGCTGTGGTTCTTCTAAACCTATCTGTCCAGAAGCCGGTTGGGCCCTGCAAGTAGAACCTTCCTATGACCCTGTGCTGCCCAACCTGGCTGCCAGGGGAGGGGCTTCTCCATTTGCTGGTCCTTTTACTATAGAGTGTGTTTACAGTGCTGCTCAGCAGTGCCACCACACCCTGAGGCCAGAGGATTCAGACCTGGAGAATGGGTTTAAAACCACCCTTGGAAAGGGATCTTTGATAGCCCCTTTTTAGCTTAAAATGTCATCTCAGATTTACATTAGTCTGTAGTGGAGTCCTTGTTTTTCCGAGCTTTTTGTTTGTTTGGTTTGGGGGGGGGGGTGTTGTTGTTGCTGGGACTTGAACCCAAGGCCTTTTGCATGCTAAATACATACTGCCTCACTGAGTTAAATAAACCTCGGGACTGGCTTTTGAATTGAATTTTAAAGACTTACTGTTAGGGGCTGGAAATGTGGCTGGTTGGTAGAACAGTTGGGTTCAATCCTCAGCACTATGCACCCTCCCCCAAAGACTTGCTGTTGAACCAAATTTATGTTTTTGATGTGGCTTCATGAACTCTCTTCCATAGGCTGGTATCTCCTACCACTGCTTGTCTTGGAGGGGAAGGAGCTTTTAGCGTGGACTTGTACACAGATCATTCAGGATCAGAACTAGACAGCAGTTGTTCCAACTTTTAGTTTTGAAATGTGTATCTGAAATAGTAATGCATGAGCTTAAAGAGGCAGTTATTCCCTTACCAATAAGGAATCTGAGGTAATGGCAGACTCAGCCTGTGAGCCTGGAGAACCCCAGATCTGGGAGTGTCTGTCTCCACTATCTTTGTTTACTCTGACTGGGTGTGGGGATTGTGTTTTAGCCTTTTGTGTATGTAGAGAGAGGCTTCTGGTCTGGTGGAAGACTCCATTTGTCTTCTACCACCTCTAGCCCCCAGGCTCTGGAGAAGGGCCCAGGCCGGAGAAGACCAGCTTTGCCTCCTGGTCACCAGTCTCCTTGCCCTGCCCTTTTTTTTGTGCAGCTGGGTCAACCTGAGGGTTGTTTCAGGCTGAGGATGAACTGTAATGAGAGACGGGGGTGGAGCCTGGAAAGCTGGGAATAACATGAGCTCTATTAACCAGCTCCCTGTTGCTAAGCAGCTTTCATTAGCCAGGAAGGTCTACCCTGCAGTGAGCTCTTTTGGGGATGACAAAGAGATGCTAATGAGCTGGGAGAGAGGCAGGTGCCAGGAGCTCCTGTTCCACCTGGGATGCTGCACTCAGAGACATTTTAGCATATTCTGAGATGTGGACTCCAGGCCATTTTCAGCCCTCTCTTCAGTAAAAGGAATCCCTCCTCCCTACCTGCGGACTGAACAGCTCATTCTCAGACGCACTGGCTTCTGTCTTCCACCCAGAAATACTCAAGTAGGAAGGAAGGCCGCTAGAAAACCAGGCCCCCTTCCCCTGTGCTGGAGCATGACTGGGGAGCTGGCCATGGCCTGGTTCTTTGGAAAGCCACGAGGGCCTTATGTATACAAGTCCTACTCCACATCCCTAGCAGGGAAAGGAAAATGGAAATGTATGGTAGGAGTCCCATTTCTCTTCTTGGTTCTAGAAAATCAGGGCAATTATTCGTCCTCCTAATCAGTCTGAATGCGAGTATTGCTTTCTTATTTTCAGTGATGAACAAGGCTGAATCCTTCCCCATCAGTTGAGCTAAACAGCCCGAGTCTCCGCTGTAGAGTCCAAATGTACTATGGTTCCTATAGAAGTGTTTGTTTTGAGTGGATGCAGCCATTACCAGTCCGTGAGTGGAAACAGCCAGTCTGAGGAGAAGTAGGGAAGAGAGAGCTAATGGTGATGCCTGCTAATGCCTCTTCTTCCTCCCCCTCATCCGCCACATGGAAGCTGCAGCTTCCTACCTGACAGCCAGGGAAGGCTACTCACTTTCCCAGTACACACTTATAAAGAGCTTTGCCTGCCAGGCATGTATGTCACTGGTGCCATGCCTGCCTGGCGAGTGCAAAGTCCTGAGTTTGATTCCTGGTACCCCAAAAAATAAATATATAAAAATAACTTGCCCTTTCCTTTCTCTCCAGGGAGTTTGCCCCCCTCCCCCCCTCCTGACAGTGTTGGTCCCACTGTCCAGGGGCCTCATGGCATGTGGTTCCAAAAGTGCTTTAAGCAGTGCCCCCAAAGCTCCCAGACCCAGAAATCACCTGTGGCTGACTATTCTTCCCACATTCTCCTCCCTCAGATTCTCTATGGCAACTACAAGTGAACTTCCCCATTCCACAGATGGCAGCTGGGTGTAAAGGTGAAACTGAGCCAGCGGGGCTGGGGGGTTGGGGAGACTGCCCTTACATATCTGCTTTCCTCCCTCTCCACCTCTTCTAGCTAAGTACCTTGGACCCAGCCTCCACATCGGTACTAACTGTAGATGCCATGTCCCTGTATCCAACCAGACTGGGCTAGTCCACCTTCACCAGGCTAGACTGGGACTGGGCTTGTCCGGACCGCTTGGCTACTGACCCCAGCTTTAAATATACATGGATACACATAAGAGGCTCGATGGAATGAGCCCTTTCCAGAGCCAGCCTTGTTTCTGAAGCCCTTGTGCTCATAAAGGGCCCCTTCTTAACCACCGCTGCATTTCCTGGAAGCTGGAGGCTCAGTCTTCAACATCCTCCAGCCCATCCTGGTACTGGGGGTTGAACTCAGGATCTTCACATGAAGCTACATCCCCAGGCTTTTTTATTTTATTTTGAGACAAGGTCTAATTAAACATATAGTCCAGGCTGGCCTCAAATTCCACAGTCCCGCTGCCTTAGTGCAGTGCTGGGATGACAGGTCTGCACCATCAGGCGTAGGGCTTCAGTTCATTTTTGTGAGCGCCTGAGATGCCTGGATATGGCTCAGCCTGCGAAATTGTTTCTCTGATTCCCACTGAGTTCAGGCTATGTACCACCCCTTACAGACGCCTCTACAGGGGGCGAACCAGGCCATTTAGAAGACTCTGTTGGCTAAGGGAGCTGGTGAGAGAGTTGGTGCTGTAGACAGACCCAGCCTTTCCAGTCTGTGAATTTGGAGAAGATCTCATCATTCTCATGCTGGGGACCCTTGTTGGTCACCAATCTGATTATGATACTTGTTACTTTGAGTTAGTGATACATTTATCTCGTTGAAAAGTCAAAACTATATAAAAGTTGTGCTTCACAGTCTTTTTTTTCTCTTTTCTTTGTATGTGGAGTAATACCTAGAATTAAACCCAGTGCCTTTTTGCACTGAGCTTCCTTACCAACATTTTATTTAATTTTTTTTTAGGTGTGGTTTTTTGTTTGTTTGTTTGTTTGTTTTTAGTTTTTAAAGACGGTCTCATTTTGTTGTTTAGGCTGGCACAGCACTCACTTTGTAGCTCAGGCAAGCCTCAAACTCATGGTGATCCTCCTGCCTCTGCCTCCTGTTACAGGCCTGAGCCACCACGCCTAGCTGTCTAATTTATTTTTTGAAATAGGTTCTTGCTAAATTGCCCACATTAGGCAATTACAAATTGCACCACTACACCCAGATTCCCCACCTTATTTGTCCACTTTCTACCTGTACACTGATCACTTTTTCTTCCTCTCTTTAAGATAGGGTCTCACTATGTAGCACAGGAAACCTTTAATTCACAGAGATCTTTCTGCCTCAGCTTCCCAAGTCCTGGAATTATAGATGTGTGCCACCACACTTGGCTCAGGTCACCACTTCTGTTCCTATGTACTGTGCTAGAAGGTATTTTTTTTAATTGTAATGAAAAATATTATAATTTTTGTTTACTCATTCCTTTTATAATTGAAAGGTGCCATGCAGTGAAACTCTCCTGGACCTAACTTTTGAAGTGCTTTCCATTGTTAGTTTCTAGAGAGATCTGTGGGAAAGATTCCAGGAGAGGAGTTCGTGGGTCAGAAGTTATCTATATGTTGTAGATAGTAGTATATTGTCTCTGTACGCATTGTACTCACCAGCCTTCCCACCAGCAGTGTACAAACAGATTAGCAACTTCCCATGTCCCTTCTGCCTGTTTGCTATGGCTTCTCTGTGGTTAAATCAGTGTGAGATGTTAGGGTCAGGCCCTATAGGATTCCATTAACATTTGTGGTCTCAGCCCTAAGTAGCATTTGATAAACTCTGTAACTTATCGGACTTGGGGAGTACATCAGAAGCTAGTCTGAGCCTGTGGTCCCTAGCCCTTCCCTGGGAAGACACCATTAAAACTTTAGGGGCCGGCTCCCAGCCAAGTTTTTTTTTTTTTTTTTTTTTTTTTTTTGAGACAGTCTCACTTTTGTAGTTCAGGCTGGCCCTGAGCTCAGCCTCCAACTCATATCACAGCAATCCTCCTGCCTCTGCCTCCCGAGTGCTGGGATTACAGGCGTGAGCCACCACGCCCGGCACTGTGGTATGTGGTACTGGTTGCTGCTGGGCGTGAGTCTCCACGCCCAGTATTGTATGTGGTTACCGGAATGGAACCCAGGCCCTTGCGCTTGCAAGACAGGCACCAGAACCACTCAGCTAAATCCCCAGCCCTTCCCAGCCAAGTTTTGACGTGATGTTTCGTTCTGCTCCAGCTCACTCGGAGCTGCTGAGCCTTCGCTGAGCCTGCCTGTCAGAGGGATGGGAAAGATGACAGTGGCGATGGTAGCTGGGTTCATCTGTCCCGCATTCTGATGACTATAATAAGATTTGGATGGGCAGGGACAGGATCATGCTTGTTGAGTCATGTCTTCCTCTGTTTTGTTTTGGGTGTTGGTACATTTTAGACAGACACAGTGTGAACATGTATCATCCCTTTATTCATTTGCTGAAACCTTCCTATCCCAACAAGTGTTGGGTTTTATTGATACTACGTATTTTTTTTTCATATAAAATGAGCCAAATGATGTCAGGGTTGATTCGGTGAGGTACATCCGGTAGTACATCCGGTACTACATTAGGTAGTTCTCAGACTTCCTGTGACAGGGAGCCTGAAATCCTCAGTCTAGGGGCCAGGGCCCAAACAGCTCAGTTAGTGGGAGATGGGCTCGGCCTCTCTGTCATGGCCTCTACTGTGAGACATGGGGCACAGTGGCAGATCTGGGCAGGAGGAAGTAAGTGTTCTGCTAGGTGCCAGGGGCCTTCTGTCAAAGCTTTACGTGGACTTCCTCCTGGGAGAAGGTGCTTGACAGTCCTCCATTCTGTCTGTGAAAGGCCCTCCGGCTGTTCTGAGTGTAGTGTTCACTGTATATTGACTGAGGAGAGAGGAAGTGGGAGGATTATGTTTCAGTGGGAATATTTGAAATTCTGTTCACTTCAGAAGTTTTAAGAGGGGGCCGAGGATTTAGCTTAGTGGTTCCGGCACCTGTCTTGCAAGCGCAAGGACCGGATTCAATCCCCAGTAACCACATACCATGCTGGGTGTGGAGACTCACACCCAGCAACAATCAGTACCACACACCACAGTGCCAGGAGTAGTGGCTCACGCCTATAATCCCAGCACTCTGGAGGCAGAGGCAGGAGGATTGCTGTAATGTGAGTTTGAGGCTGAGCTCAGGGCCAGCCTGATCTACAAAGTGAGACCCTGTCTCAAAAAAAAAAAAAAAGAGTTCAAGGCCAGCCTGGACTGCAAGTGAAGTCCTTATTTAAAAAAAAAAAATAACCTAAAAATCTTGGACCAGGTATTATTCTTTTGGGGGTCAAGTAACCTCTTTTAGAAGCTGAAAACCAGGAATCCCTCTCAAAGAAAAAAAAAAAAATCTCACCTAAGCATTCTAGATCACTCCAGAAATTTCCGTGTAAGTGACACACAAATTTAGGGTATTGTATCTTGCAGCCCAAGAAGCCCATCTACAAATCCCCTTAGCCCAGGATTCTTAATCTCCTGTCATTATTATTTTGTCTACACAGAGAACATGGTAATATTTTTCATTGTATCTGCTGATTCTCACGGGAGACTCTGCTGTGGAAACTGTAGAACTGTGCTTCGAACAGTCACTAAGGAGCACATGGATGGAGGCCCAAAACAGCTGGCCTAAAGGGTCATTTACTTTGCTTAGAAAGTCAAGGGTGAGGAGGATTTCTCCTCCCCCACATACAGCCTGGCACCTCGCCCAGCATTTCACAGAAGGAGCTTAGGGCATGCGGGGTGAACAAGGGGCCTGGGTGTGATGTTTGGGCTTCCCCCAGCATTCCCTCCTTGAGCGATTGCTGAGAAACACCTCCACTCTCCAGAGAATCACATAGCTGTGTTGAAAGCTGGCTGCCAGGGCGGGTGAGGCCCAGCAGGGTGGCTGCTCCCCAGCTCCTGGGCCTGGCTGCATTTGCAGTCGCCTGGAAAAGGTGGGAAGGCTAATGACTCATTATCCCTGCAATTAGTCACATCACCAAGGCACATGATTCCCTGCAGGACTTGGTGCCACCTGCTGCCACTCTGGCTATGTTCAGTGTGGCTTCTGGCCCCATCTAGACAGGGAATGCAGCCCAGGAAATTCTCACTGACTTCCCCTAGACTTGGGCCTATTGCTGCCGCAGCCCCAGGACTGAGAGACTAGGACATGAGAGTCACTCTGTACCTGAGGGTCACACGAGATCTCTGAGGACCAGAGGGACTGCACATAGGGAGGATACTGTAGCTGGCTGTGGCCCCAGGGCAGTGGTGGGGAACCAGGCTATATCATTGAGAGCTCTAAAAGGCTTGCTTGCCATCACTGCCCTAGGGACTGCCTTCCCTTCTTTTTCTTTTTACTTTTTTTTTTTTTTTTTTTTTTTTTTT